>JAQFZM010002407.1:0-13805 GCA_034695785.1 Galumna obvia | reverse complement strand
ACTCTCATATTTTATCACAATTGAATTGATTTGAGGTCATTCCAGTTATTTTTCACAGAATTTAATCAACTTTTAATCATTTGTTTAAAACTTGTTTTAATTCTGTTGAGTCAGAGAACTAAAATTCTTGGCTCTAATATACTATTAATTCAAATAATAGTCATTCGATTTAAAAGATTAAATCAATTTTCAGTTTTACTCATTTAATTTGAGTAAATTTAATTTATTTACAAATATTAATAAATAATTAATAAATAAGAAATAAATTTGAGTCAAACATTTCGGTTAATACTATAAATTAATTTATCCTCATTTGAATTGCGGACGGAATAGAAAATGGTTTCACTTCTAATCGGTTTCGGAATATTTAAAGTTTTGTTTGAAATAAAGCACTTAATTATAAGAATAATAATTGCAGTCAAAGATATAATCGACAAAACAATTCTTATGAGCCATGAATTGATTTCATTCTGAGTGGAAATCATATTTAATTTAATTAATTTAAAGTTAATTTAAAGTGGTTTCACTCACGATTTTCAAGACAAGAGGTGAGAGTCCGTACGAAAACATAATTATATTAATTAAACTTATATTGAAAACAGTTTTTCTTTTATCAATGAAATCAATAAAAATGAAAAGATTGGCATAAAATGCAATCGAAACTCCAATTTTGTTTATATATTGTAATATTTTCTTATAAATTCCACCATAAGAAAAGTTTAAAATACCTAGGTTATAATTATCAGATTAAAATTCATGTTTATCTAAATAAGAAATTACCTGAAAATAAATAACTGATATTATAAAATGAGACAAAAATTAAGGCCAAAAGAATGGTATATTTGAGGGAAATTTTTCTTTTGCTGATATAAATCATAAACATATTAAAACTCTGAATAACAATAAACGTCGGATCAAACAGTTTATTGTCTTTTTCTAGCCTTTGATGTTGTGATAAGTCTTCACAAAAATAGAGAAGTGCTGTAATCCATAGCCTTATTAGAAAAAATGACTTTCATTACATAAAATTTGGAATTGAAAGTAAACTTACAAAATGAGTTGTATTTTACCACTAATTCTTTCTTTGCTTTCCGTTAAAACAATAATATTTTGTTGAGATGTTTGTTCTGTTTCAACAAAATTGATATTTTGTTCGGTATCTGTTACGAAGATAATGAATAAAATACTCCTATAATACAAATGATCTTGTTTAATTTGTTAAATAAAGAGAAATATCGAACCCGAATATCAGAATTGGAAGTATTGAAAAACTACTAATAATTTGAATGATTTTCCAATCCTTTATGTAATGGATTAAGAAAAGGGTAACTCCTTTGGCAAAGACTGATCCGAGTAATCCCATTAAGAAAAATATTTCAACTGATTTGATGTCTGTCTTTTTGATAAACTTTTTGACCAAGATTAATATTATGTAGAAATTTGTACCGAAGAATAGCGACGATAAGAATTTCAAAATAAGAAGTAGTGTTATGTTATAAACGAGACAAATGGTAACACTCGAGCACACCATAAAAATTATCGATAAACTAATGATTAGCGCATGATTTTCTAAATTTAAGACAATTGTCGATAATATAAAACCAATGCTAGAAATTAATGGAAGAATTTGAAGAACCCATCGTTTGTCACAAACCAATTGGAACTAATAATAGACACAATTTTATATACAGTTGTTTATAAGTTTCAACAGTTAATATTACCTGGGATAAAATTGAAAGCTTATTATCTCTAAAATGCCAACCATATTGACAATGGATAATTGATTCTTGTTCATAAATGATCATGTATGTTTTTCTTAAATTTGTATCTGTGCTCACATTAAGTGAGTATTGATAGCAATTTGAGAGTGTATTTGAAATAACTGGTTTATATTGAAATGATCTTGGTAATTGATCCCAGTATGGAATTGCTGACACTCTCCAATCTTTCCATTTGGTCGGAGTGTTGGGATAATCAGGAGGTGGAGCGCAGTGGTGTTCCACTGGACGACTAATGAAAGGTATGGATAGAGTATATGACATAAAATAAATTCCAATAAAAAATGTAAAAAAATAAATGAAATAAATTCGTTTCGATTTATTAACTGTAAATTCACTCATTATTTATAAATATTTTTCAATTATTATTATTATTAAAACTAATAAAAATAATTAAAATGAGTCATTCCTTTGCAAATGAAAAATAATACACTTTTCAAAAATGATTTGAATCGCAAAATGGATTTTAATTAAAAAAATCCTTTAAAAAACTTAAGGAAACGTAAAGTTTAATAAAGTGTAGACTAAAAATAGTATAGATTTATATATAAGTTAACTATTAACTGCTAACTGTTAATTGATTTAAACTTGTTAAAATATATAGTTTTATAGATAAATAGAAAACTCTTGCAATGTTTAGTTACAAACTTTAACACAAAATGCTTTTCAAATAAATAAATAGTTTTAATATTTGACATAAAATGTATGAAATTTCGTTTAAACACATTATAATCAAAATAAAAATAAAGTTATTTTTACTTATTTTTTTGCTTAATTTTACCTTGATCATTATTTTGTCATTTTTAATAAAAGGCAAATATATTCAAATAAATATTCAAAATTCTTTTCATTCCTTTCTATTTTAGTAACACTTTAATATTCTAAATTAGCATGTTCATCTATGAATAATAGACTATGATCATCTAATGAATCATATTCAGACATTGCATGATTAACTAGCAAGATTATTTTTATTCATTTGTAATACAACTTTCAATTCTTAACATATTATTAAAAAAAATATTGTCAGTTGAGAACCACTTTCTTATGAAGTGATATCTCTTTCACTGAAACTCAACTATTGTTTCACATTTTTGTATCATTTTTTCAAATAAATATCAATTAATTTAATGTTTAAAACATTTGACTTAAATTTTATTTAATTTTAATTCATTTATAATTGAAATTATTATTAAATAATATTTTAATTACAGAAAAAAAGTGATTCTTTGAACAATTGTTTACTGAAATCGTCGACAAAACAAGTATTTCATAAAACAATAGACAAAGAAATGAAAGAAAAGGAACTGAAATCTTAAGAGAGAAGGGATTCACTCAGAATAGTGTTCTCCAAATGGAAATTATAAACCGAATGGCTTTCAATGTACTGTTGGATCCGTTCAATCGTTTCCATACATCTGTCAAAACCTAAGGAGTGATTATCCAACAAATGATTACCACTTGAGTTAAGAGGAATAAATGGTATGTTATCTATGGGACAGTTATAAGAGACGGTCCGCACAACACTAACAGACATCGATTGAACGCTTGATGTCTGGCCAACGATCATCTGTTTGTATAAAAGAGATCTATAAATGACCACAACTAAAGTCTTAGAATAAGGAATACCTCATTAGTCAACATTGTTGTCACCCGCGGGTAAAGTGAGTGCTCTTCCGTACCATCACTTACAAGAGATTGTTGTCCGACCACTACAAAACTGTCTGATGTCTCACCATTTGATCCATTGTTGGCATTGTTTGCATTATTTGAATTCTTATCTTTTTTACTCTTCCCGAAGACATTGCCGAAAATGCTGTCCAACATTTTCACAATCACTCAAAAGAGGATCAAATGATAACCAAATGACGTATTTATTAATAAAAATTTTTATAAACAAAAGAGGAGTGGCTTTACGTCATCTCTCATATAACGTCTTCAATACGTTTTTTTAGGGTCGACACAACTCAGGGATTAATAAAAGTTTAGTCAACAAATGGGTTAACACTAACTTTATATTATAAAATGATTCGTCAAACCTTTTATTAAATTATTATAAAGTTTGAAGTTAATATGACTCACTTGAATTGCTTATTTTGCCAAATGAACAAGATAATTTGAAAATAGTTTCCCAGTCTGGAAATCCCAGACATCTCTGGAAGAGGCAATAAGTACTTCCCGAAAGGCGTCTGTTTTATTCAAAATTAGTTCGATTTATACAAAATATTCATAGAATGAATATTATTATAATACACGAAATTCTTCAACAAAAAATATTTATAAACACAAATAACGCTTAAAAGTCTCAAATAGTGAAATTCAATGAAATAAAGGGAGGGATTGAGGGCTCGTTTTGACGGACTCGACGTATACTATGGACTCAATTCAAATGTTTTTCCCAATAAAGCAAAACATTTGTTTTCAATTCTGTTTCCAATTTTAAGGAAAAAAGTGTTTCACCGAAACTATTTATATATTTTTAATTAAAGTTTATCAAAAGTGAGTTATCTCTTAATCCTGGATCAGTTAATGCCAGTCAGCGAATTACAAGAGTTGTGTGCAAAGAATGGTCATAAGAATCCTGAGTATCGTTTGGTCAGAACCGAAGGCAACTCTCATTCACCGATTTTCACAATTAAAGTCTTCCTCAATGGTATGAATCACTCTTTACTTGAATTTATTAATTGATTGTCTCTAAAGATATGGAATTAGGCGAAGGTATGGCTAAATCAAAGAAAGCGGCCAAACATAGCGCCGCACAAAAGGCTTTGATTGCTATCAAAGAACAAAAAATAGTGACGAACACCAAAACAGTGGACACTTCCGTTGATTTGTCGAAACTCCGAATTAGAGAATCAGATCAATGGTATGACATTTAATCACTCTCTGAGTCTTCTTTAAGTTTAATATTAATTATAAATCTTTGTTTTGAACAGTGATTCGGGAACTTCTGTCACCGAATCGGTACAACTTTCCAGTGATTCCGGACAGTCATCTGATGTGATAAACGGAACGTCTCAACGAAACCCCATTAGTATTCTTCAAGAGCTGTGCGCTCGAAACTGTTTTAATTTACCCAATTATAAATTGACGGATCAGTTGGGCTCATGTCATGAACCAGTGTTCAACTATTCCTGTGAAGTGACGATCGCTGGCGAACAGATTATAGGTAACGGTTCCGCCAAAACGAAACAATCGGCCAAAAAGGCTTCGGCTGAAGACGTCCTTAAAATAATTCAACAAAAAGAAATTCCTTTATATACAACGAATGCCATCAGAAAAGTATTTATCAATTAATTAATTAATTAATTAAAAACTAAATTAATTTTTATTTCTAAATAGAAAACGAGGGCTAATAATAACCAAAACAGTAACAGTAATTACGATCAGTTAAAAGCATATAAGGAAACACTGGAATTCATGGAAAGCCTTCAAATGAGACCCGATTTAGACCATTTGTTAGAGGCCGCCGGTAATGATGTCGACTATTGTTATCGATTTAATTTAATCGCTGAGAAGTTGGGCTGTTTTGCCAATTATATACCTTTTTGTGAGGAAAGTTCCAACAAAAATAAATATAAATGTTTGGTACAAATGCGTAGAAATCAGTGTCAGTCCCTCTTAAAACGTTTGCCCGTTTTTGTCTCCTGGGGTAATAGCAATGTATCCCCTGAACACGCCATGCAAATGGCAGCACAAAAGGCCATCATTATGGTCAAAGTTCTAAAAATGTGAACTTTTTTGTATTGTTTTTTGTTTGTTTTTCATTTCATTTAATTTTATTTAATAACAATTTATTTACGCTTTTATTTTGCTTTGAAATAACTTATTAAATCATACATTCAGTTATTTACCACTACTCCCACTACTACTCATTTTCTACTACCCTTTAGTCTCATTCTATTACTATTTGAGTCACTTTTTAATCATTTGCTTAAAATTTAATATTAAGTGAAGTTTGACTTCAGTTTAATTATGATTTGTTATGCATTTAATACTAAACATGAATTGCTTTAATTGAATTCATTTCTCAGTGAATGTCTTTATTTAAGTGAATACTAGACATTACTTTTCAATTAATTTATATTTAAATTTGTTTTTTTGTATAATTGTAATGGGTCAAATAGCTAATTTGTTACCACAACCACTTACAGACTATGTTTCAGTACTTATAATTCTTTCCAATTCATACTTTTAAACGACTAAAGATTATTATTATTATTAAATTCAGTTTTGATTAAAAGTATTGATTATAAGACAAAATTCTTGACTTAAAATTCAGTAATTTTTAAGATTTTTGTTTCAAAATCTCAAACCGGATCTCAATCCCAAAGGCTTACAATTAATTCAATTTAATATTTTGTTTTTTATTTATTTTTTCTCCAAAAAATCATTTAATTTGAAATTTTATTTAAAGAATATAATCATGAGTTTTGGAAAATAGATTTTAAATAAAAATGATTTATATATACATATATTTGTAAATAAATTAACTCTTTTTTGTCTCAAATTTTCTTTCGTTGAAAATAAAGAATTTTTTTTGAATAATATTTTAAAATTTGTGACTTTAAAGTTAGAGTTAACAGCATTTGTATATCAGAGAAGGGGATCTTCAGTTCTGGAATTTTTGAATATATTTTAGAAAATTCCCAAAATTATGACTTTAATGGAATCAATTATCAGAATTTGCGATAAATGAAGTTTTAGTGAATGTTTTCTTTGAGAAAAAGTCCAGTTTTTACAAAGAATTTGCTCGAAATTATAGCTAAACAAAAGTCAATCAAAACATTTTGTAAACATTTCTAATATATTAACGATTAATGAAAAGTAAACAAAAATCAATCGAATATTATTAGACATAATTTAGTTAATGAATGGATTGAATTCAATTCAATTCTATTCTATTCTATTCGACTAATTTTAGAGAAAAGTTGTTTCCAAACAATTGTTGTCTATTAGACTATAATAGACTATAATAGACAACAATATTTGTAAAAACAGGTGAAAACATTCACTAATAGTTTTACATTAAATTCTAATGCATTTAGAATTTAATTTATTCAATATATAAAAGGCTTATATATTCACTGTTCACCTGAGCCCTGTGTTTAGCCCAGTGTTCAACTATACCTGAGCCCAACGAGTTTCAAAATGAGCTCATTATCTCTATTTAATCACAACTGCCTGACAAACATTGACTGACACACTCTGACAGTAGATTTACTGGTGGTTTACTGGACCACCAATTGAGCGAATGGCCCGGATTAGTGATTCCCCAAATGCACTGTTAAGTGATTCGTACAGTAACTGTTGGCACTCAAACCAATTGTCTCTTCAATTCTCTTGTTTTCTAGACCTGACTTATTGACACTTAAAAACACTGTGACTTATGGTTAAGGTTAGGACCTGTCTGTTAACCACAGGTTCAGAGTCTAACAAATTGAATGCATTGATGAAGAGTAGAGTTACTCACAATTAGTACCTGACATATATTCATAGTTTTGAATTCCGGGCTCAGGTATTGCTCAGGTATTGCTCAGGTACTGATTGTTTGGTATTCACTTTAAAACTTAAGTGTAATGAGTTCTTCAATTTAGATAAAAACTGAAGGATTTAAAAGTTGCAGGTGCTCTTACTCTCACCTCACTCTATCACAAATACTCAAAACTATCACTTGTGATGACCACTGGTTTATATCTAATATATTCATATTTAAGACATTTCTAAGAGTTATTCAATGAATTCAATGAACTCATAATTAAACTGATCGTTGAATCAAATGTTATTCAAAATGTATTCATTAATTGTTATATTATTTATGATAAACTCTATGAAACTGAGTTCTTGTGCTTATATTTACGGTTTGATGTTACACAATCCCATTCCCGATGACTTAGCTCTGGCTAACGGCTACCAACAGGACAGTAATACAACCCTCACATCAATTAAGTGCAAACAAGACAACGATTGCGAACAATCAGACATGTATTGCGACTCTCATTACCAACAGTGTGATTATCTTCACGAAGAGGGAGAGCTCTGTCGAAGAGATGGTCAGTGCGCTGAAGACTTGATCTGTATTTTCGGCAAATGTCAGACCCCATCCAAACCCGGACACAAAGGCTCGCGTTGTAGTGATGACACTGAATGTAAGCCTGGGTTGTGTTGTGCTCGACAAAACGGAGAAAAAATTTGCAAGACTAAATTGCAAAGAGGTCATCGTTGTTATGTTCCATTGGGTGGACTCGATTATAGTCTTAACGAGTTGTGTCCGTGCGATGAAGGACTTGAGTGTCAAAAAGTCAAGACTAAGCAAAAGAAGTAAGTCTTACAACAAATCTTTTCTCTAAAATTGTTTTTGAATTATATTTTATTTCTTATTTAAATAGAAAATATTGAAAATCCTTTTATTAATGAATTGTGTTTTTGTTATAAATAGGAGAAATCGAGACAAATGGCAAAATGATATCAACAATAATTACAAATGTAATTAAATTTCAATATAAATGTATTTATTTATTGATTTTATTTCAAAGGTTTAGTTAAATATTACATATTTTTATTTGCATTTAATATAAATATCATAAATGACATATAAATTTTCAAAATGATCATGTTGAAATATTATTTATTGTAAACATATTCTTTGAATAAAAATAATTTCTACTCAAAAGAATTAATGATTTCCTCATCGAATCAAAATTAAACTCAATTTAAAACGAATAAAAAAAGAAGTGAAATAATAGACGCAAATGCTTAATAAAAAGTAAGCATGGTATAAGTAAATTCAATCAAGATAATAGAAGACGAAAATATCAACAGTATATCTAATGTCTGGCGTACATATCGGGTGCTTTCATTGTAGTTATCGATCAATTCTATGAGACCTTATTCTATAGAAGAATAATAGAATATCAGTCAATATTAGAGCCTAGAATTCAGTGCATGTGTTCACTACTCGAGTAGTAGTGAGGGCTTCACTTCTACTATATTTGTATCGAATGCAACGAGTTTTCTATATTAGGAATAAAGGGAGTCGTCTAATGTCAAAAGGATGAACGGCTATCTATTTTTAGAATACCTCTTTGCTCTTTACTATTCGAATAGATGCTAGTTCACAATCAGATGCCTCTGCGCTACTCCTCACACATTCTCTCTCTCTCTCTCTCTCTCTCTCTCTCTCTCTCTCTCTCTCTCTCTCTCTCTCTCCTCATCTCTCACTCTCTTTTTCTCTCAAAATTCTCTTAAAATTTTATTGGTTTCGCATTTTGTGCTCTAAATTCACAACTTTTGCAGAGATTCTCATAAAAAATGTTAAATATTTATAGAATTAATAGAAAATCATTAAAATCTTATATATTTTTAGTTGAATCGAACAGTTTTTATGGATTCGTTTAGAAAAGTTTAATCCTAAAAATAAATTCTTTGTACAGAATATTCTGTTTCTCGCATTTCATCACAATATTTTTGAAAAGTTCATAGTTAACAAAAATAGCGAAAATCATTGAAATACTAATGTATTTCTAAGAAATAACTAATTTTTCTAAATAAGAGCTAAAAATTATTAATAAAAAAAATTCAGATGAAAATTATATAAAGGATTCTATTCTTGGTTTACATTCATTAAATTCATGGAAAACATAATTAAAAGCATAAAATTTATAATCGAATTACTTATGAAATGCAAATAAAAAATAATTTTTAAATAAAAGCTTTTAAATAAAATCTAATAATAAATAATTGCATTAATTTTAGAGACGAAAAAACGAAAAACTAAGTCATCAGAAAAATAGTGAAAATTGATTCACAATTCAACTGCTATATAGCTTTTGTAGTAAAGAATAGGAGAGGAATAGTAAGCAATTCCTATATAATTCCGTTACTTTATTTGGAAATCTATCGGCGCTGAAGCACTCGAAATGTTGAAGAGATTGAGTTCAGTAGAGTTCACATGGAAATGTCACTAGGTCATTCACAAACAAAACACTATTAGCACAATACTAGTAGAGACGATATTTTCATTGATTAAACTGAACACTACTCTATAACTTTCGTTCATATTCTGTGCGGAAGACATTATTCTTTAACACTTCAAACAAAATACATTTATTTTGTTTAAATTAAATTTTACTCAAAAACAACACAAAAAATTAAACTTTTAGTGAATGGAAGTAATCAAAAGTGTTTGCAGTGATTCACTTAATATATTGACCATGCTTATTTAAGACAATACTCTTACTATTATTGACAAAAACACTTTTGAAGTCATAAATATTTTTTCATTTTTTAGAATGAATTCTAAGAAAATTCTATTATATTAAATGAAAAACAAATTATTCAATAAAATCAGCTGAATATTATTAGAACAAAGGTAAACATGGTGAATTGAGAAATAAATCACCCAAGTAACACTTGTGTGAACTCACACTAAAAAATATTTTCCAAATGAAGATTCAAAAGATATTTTTGGCAGTTTTTCTATGATTTAAATCGAAGTTTAATCCGAGTAAAAGTCAAATAACATGATTAGTGACGCACAGCTCCTGTTTTGTACGTCAATCATAATAGTGTTGACTAACAACTAAACACTTTTTTGCATAACTTATGCCTATTATTACAAATAATTCCTAATTTATTCTTTTCTGATTACAATAAATAAATCAAAAGTATTAATATTTGCATTAAATAATTGCATCGCTTCTCATAAAAACATAGATATCTAATCGGAGTAAATTAATTATGAAAAACATACTATCAATGTTTACTGGATATAAGTCTTAAATTAGGACTCCTAATACATGTTTTAATTATTGCATGATGAATCTAATCTCACAAGAAATCAATTATTGGCTCATTTCGAATCTGATTTATTATAATTTATTTATAACTAATCATAACTTTATTTTACAAAATGTCATCAATTTATCATTTGTTTGAATTATAAAACCCGGGGTATATATATATATATATATACCATATAACATTTAATTTTGTGCTCAATCTTTCATAAATTATTACCTGCAATGATGAGAAAGAGAGGGATTTCGAAATTTCCCTAAACCGAGGAATTTGTCAAAATTCCCTTTTGATGGGATGATTTGGTAGGGCTTGCTTCCAAAGCTAGTCAAGGTAAATTTTGAGATAAATTTAATTTTTTAAAACGAATTTTGGTTTTAAAAGCTTTAATTTTCAGAAATTAACATTTTTAGGGCTTTAATACACTGTTTTAAAAAACTAAAATATCATGTTTTTGTGATAAATCTATTTATTTTTTTTGTATTTTTTAAGACAAAAAAATCATTTTATTTTTTAAATAAATAAGAAATAATAAAAAAAATTTATAATTTTCTAAAATAATAAATTTGTCGAAAAAAATTAAAACTCTTTGAAAAACTTGTGGTCAAACCTCAAACCCCTCGAATCGAATTATTGATACTAAACAGAAAAAATTAATATTTCAATGTTTTGAAAATTTTCTTATTTCTTAAATTTATAAAATTTCTTTGTTAAAAGATTTTGTTAAAGGACCTTGGGCAATAATACTATTTGAGAAAACAAGAGTTCAAACCCCACACTTCCTCTTAAAATTTTATAAAAAGAAATTCTATAATAAGATGTATTATCTTAAAGTATTAAATTTATCCACATTTTAACAAAAGGCAAGTATTATATACAGTCAATAATTGATATAAGCCAATCGTATTTAATCCAATTTTGATTTAGACTTTAGACTGTGGCCACATATCCAACACTTCTCTTAATCCCTACGTATTTATGTTGAGACCATTTTTAAACAAAACTTTATTATAAGTCAATAGAATACCAGAAATAAAATGAATACAAAAAAGTGTAAAAATCTCTGTATAAAAGATAACAGAAAATTAAGAAAACAATTTTTGATAAAACAAAACAAATTTTTCTAATATTACCGGAATTGCATACAAAACCACAGATTTATGATAGGTTATTTTGCACATACCCTTTCTATAGGACTATAATGTTAAGGAGATTCTATTTATAGAAATTTGCTTAAATTATAGTCAATTATTAGTTTAAATTTGAAATTTATTTTCTAAGGGTTTATAAGTTATAACTATTTATTTATCTTTAATTATTTATTCGACATTTGTTTTCGATATGCTTTGATATACCAATTATTAGTTTATGTCGAATTAATTGTATTTAACGAATAATTTATCTATTAAATTTTAAAATATTGGGGGTTTTAAACAATTTTTTAAAAATTTGAAATTTAATCTTGCTTAATATGTTTACATAATCTAAAAGTCATATCTAATTCTTATTATTAATAAAAGCTAAATATAGATATTTATTACATAAAATCTTACAAAAGTTGTAAATATTATTTGTTATATAAACTCTTAATTTGAAATATTGCAATACAATATTAGCTAGTTACTTTTTTGGTTGCCCAAGTTTATTTTAAGAGGAATTTAATTAATAATTTTATTAAATAAGAGACAAATAATATAGAAATCGAAGGAATGTTTGATTGGAATAAAATACCATGTTTGTTTTGTTTAGCTTTTCAAACCATTCAATTTTGTGAGTTTTCATTACTATATTTATATTCCATATAAATTAAATATATTTAAAATTTTGCTAGATCATTTTTAAGATATTTAAAAATATTATAGTTCATTTTATTACATCTTTTTGAAAATATTAAAATATCCTTGCTTATTTTATATACAGTCGTCCACAAATCTAACTGGGATAACAAAACTAGCTCTATTTAAAAAAGTACTCGATCAAATTCAGTGAAAATTTGCACCTATCTTCATCAACTCCCCGATTGTTAAATATAAAATATCATTTTTGTAGTCGAATATAAGGGGCCTCAAAAAGTCTAAAAACTACAATTTTTATAATTATTCTAAATTGTTACAAAATCCTTTATTTCTTTTAAACCCATATTGAAGAACGTTTTGATACCTTTAAAATGACATCAAGATCATTAAAATCGGTTGAGAATTAAGAAAACTGGGACAAATTGAATATAAAAATTTTTAACAAAATGTGATATGAGACCACCTTATTGAAATTTGGATAAGGTGTTTTCCTAAATATTTTGTTATTTTTCAATAGAATATTATACGAGGATGAATTTTGTTGCTTATCATTTTTTGATTAAAACTAAAATAAAGTTACCAGATGGCATCAAACTTTTGGTAAATTTATACTAAAAATATAACAATTCCGGATTTTGACCATTTTGAAATCCTTAATATTTATGTTTAAAAGATAAAACCTTATATTCATCAATCGGGGGGTTAAAATATATGCGTGCAAAATTTCATTGAAATACATCAAGGAGTTTAGGAATAATTGCGTTTTATTTTCCCAGTTAAATATGAGGTTAACTGTATAATCATAACGTAGACAGTCAACTATTCTTTAGTTATAATTTATAATTTATTATTATAAGTTATAAATTATAAGTTTATATGAATAAAATGTTTAATAAATATTTAAAAAATGACACTTTGCGTGAAAATCTCAATAGTTTAAAATAGTCTATAAAGACCTTGTTCAGATGTCCTCATTTTAGAAGTCAATATGTTTAAAAGAAAAAAATTAGCATTAGATTAAATAATTTTAAAATACCTTGATCATTTTACTGTTATCTTTCAATAGTTTCTCTAAATATTAGGATGTTTTCAGAAACATTTAATATTTTTCTAAATAAGTTCAAAAGTATTATGTTTAGTTTAACCTATGCAAAATTTTTTTCCCATTAAATAAATATAATTTAAAATGAACAAGTTTGCTTTGAAAGCAACTCAAGATTTTCGAATATTATCTTTCATTTTCTTATCGGTCAAATTTCAAACAATTCATATCAAAAAATGAATGAAATATTTTTGTGGGTCTTTTCATTGAGAACACCATAAAAATTTTATTTAATACAACCCATAAACTACTAAGGTTAACCTTAGAAAGGCCGCGTGTGAGTTTTACTCACACCTCAAAATAAACTATTAAGTTTTATGAAATCTGTAAATA
>JAQFZM010002406.1:0-13815 GCA_034695785.1 Galumna obvia | reverse complement strand
CCTACCCTAGACCAAAAAATGCCAACAGACCTAGTGTCTGTCCATAGACGCTAATGTTAAGGGTCCCAAACTCCTAGAGGGGGGGGGGTTATTTTGAAAATTTGCCTTCTAGGGGGGTATTCCGGAATAACCCTCCCCTTTCGCCATCCCTGGTTTTAACTCATATACAAGACTAAACTCATATTCATATACAAATATTTCTAACCATTTGTTTTGACCCTCACTCAAGGTTAGGACTCATAATTAAGTATAAATTAAATACATTTTTTTATGATTAATCAGTATTTATTTAACTCTTAGTTTGTGAATACGTTTTCTGTAATTGTGTTTATTTAATAAAATCGTTTTGTTTTGTAATAAGAGTTTCATTTGTTTTAATTGTGTTAATTGTGGTATTCAGGACCTGACTCAGGGAGAAATCATTTTATCAATGTTAAGAGTGCGGACAGTAAATCGGTTGAAAGATTACGACCCCGGACAACCGTCGGGAAACATCGAAAGTGATTTTAAATTTCAGTCTAAAGGTCAAAAGACCACATCTAAGCAGAAGTGAAGTGAACTCAGACTCAAACTAAACGAAATTTTAATCAACAAATCGTGAGACCGAGTCACTGGTTATAGACCAAACGTACCGAGGTCTTGTTATACTCATCTTGAAGAGGCCATTAACTCGTCAGAACAACAGTAACAAGTCAGATTGACCAAGGATATATCTGACCTTGTTACAAAACAAGTATAATAATATATATAATTTGTCTATATTTAAAAATTGAATTTTATTTTTATAATTGAATTGTTTGATATTTAAAAGAGTTATGTATTCCAGAGCAATCTATAATAAAGGTACAAAACAGGTGTGTTTGTTTTGGCCCTTTAATGCTAAAACATATGAATGAGATAACTCTTTTTAATATTAAACGATTCAATTGAACTTTTATTCTTAAAATATAGTACATTGTGATAAGTAAGACAATTTCAAATAAATATGGTCAAACTAACAAAAATGTTTTTTAAAATAGATATTGAAATCAACAATTATCTTTTTTTTAAAATAAATATCAACAGAAATATTTTGTTTAATTCTTTGATAAAATTACAGTTTAATAAAATAAATAAAAGTTGTTAAAAATTCTGTAAATTAAAAGTTATTTTGTTATCATTTGATATGTTTAGTGATTATTATTATATTTAATAATGATTTTGGATTTTTAAAACTCATTTTTAATTTTGTAAAGGCCTTTGATCAAATTTTTTGGATTTATTATCTTTATATTTATAAAATTAGATAAATTTTTAAAAATATTTTTATTAATTTTTCAATTATTTAACATACCTTGATCAATCATATTTTATTCAATAAATATATATATTTTTAATAAACTGTAAAATTATCTCTGAATAATGTTAAAAATAAACACAAATTTCTAAATGTTAATAATGGAAATTGTCATAATTATTTATAATTTTTTAAATATAATCTTTCTATTTTTATATTAATTTAATCAAGATTAATCCATTATGCAAATTAATTTAAATTTACATAATTTTATATTTAGTTAATAAATTAAATAAAATTTCAACAAACTTTTTCTCGATTTATAATAGAATTTTAATGGAAAATTTTATATACAGTGAAACCCGTTTATAATAAGCCCGGATATAACAAGTCTCCGTTTATAACAAGCCAATTCTCAGGAACGGGAACCAAATATGGTTTTTCTATTATAAAAGTGTCAGATATAAGAAGTCCTTTTATAACAAGTCCTCGCTTATAACAAGCCTAAGTAAGGAACGGATTATATATTTCACATACAAAACTTATCGGTTATAACAAGCCATAAGAGAAAGAGTAAAAAAAATTTTAAATGTGTTTTTGTTTTGTGTTGTAAACATTGTTTACAAGCATTAAATTTGATTGTGTTTTAAGAGTTAACTAAATTATCAATTGTTTGACTATCAATTCTTGAATTCATTGGAGAAACAAATTTTAATCTCAAGAATATATCAAAAACATACATTAATTACTGATTTTTCCTCTTAAAAGTGACTATTAATTAAACTTTGATGCCATTCAATTTATTCTTATTATTAAATTTTAATATTAATATTAAAAGCACTTTTATTGTTCTGAACGTTTATAACAAGTTCCGGTTATAACAAGTCATTTGTCCGGTCCCGCAGACTTGTTATAAACGGGTTTCACTGTACTAATTAAAATAATATTGAAAGATAAAAATTAACTAATAAATATGTGCTCGACTATTGTTAAATAAAAAAAATGTTTTATTTAAGAACAAATTTAATGGTCAAGGTAATATATTTAAATGAATATTTAAGTATTTATCTCAAATCAAATTGTTTTCTCACAAAAATAGGTTGAAATAATATTATTGTGAAAAATAAGAATTAAATTAATATTTAAATAAAATATAAACTTTTATAATATTAAAATATATCTCATACTTTTGAAATAATTTTGTTAAAACCAATTTGATTAAGCAAGTAAACTAAACATTAAATTAAATATATCATCTTAACCTATCAATTTTGAAATTTACATTTATATAAATATTGAAAACCAAATTCATTTATTATATATTTTAATTTTTGTATATTTTAAATAACAAAGGTTGAATGATATAACCAAGCAAATAACTAATGTATATGTCAGAAATGATTTCTATGAGCAACAAGATAAGACAATTTTTATAAATATTTAACAAATATAATATTAACAAGGAATTTATAATTAAAAATTAGATAATGTAATAAGATATTTCAATGAATATATACTTGTGCATTTATATTTCATATTTTGTTTAAATTTCAAAAGTATTTTCAAAAATTACCAAGCATAAATGAAGTAAATGTTTATAAAAAGTAACAAAAATTAAATGAATATTAAGCTTTATTTATATTCTCTATTATTAATGTAATCCTTGGTAATCCTTATTCCCATTAAATTTGAGATAAGAAACAAAAGTACTTAATTTCGTAATTTTATATACAGTGTATCACCTTTATAAATTACAATAATTTCTGTTACCTGAAATGCATAACTTGTTATAATATACACTATAAATAATATTAGAAACCATATAACACAGGTTATCCTTCTTGTATAGACCAAGATAATCAAGAATTGCTTTTAACAAACGGAAAACATTACAAAATCACTTATAATATGAAACACTCATTATATAAAATTACGAAATGACATTAACTGATAAAAATAATAGTTAACTATTTATGTAACCAATGAATGAACTCATTTAATGGGAGTCACAACAAATAACAGATTTCTTTATAAAAAAAACAATAAACTGTTTGTAACAAAAGTATTGTTTTATAATTTATAACTAATAAATAAATAGTAATAAATATACGACACATCCTATTGTTTAAAAACAAAGATAACAAAAAAATTATTAAATTTAATGAAATATAAAAAAAACTTTTGTATAAAATTTTTAAAATTATTTTCATTTATGAATAATTAATAATATTCTAATCATAATTTCTTTAGTAGACTAGGAAACCAATTACTCTTTTGCCAAGGTTATAGAATTTTCCATTGATTTTCCTAGATCAAAGAGCAAAAAATACATTCAATCATCTTGATATGACTCCTTGTGTTTAATACGCTTTTGTATCATTTGAGTAAAAAATAAATAAACTTTAATTAAAATATAGATTCACTCAATATATCTAATCTCAAACATCGAATAATTTCATTAAAACTTCTCAATAATAGAATAAAAAAGAGAACACAATTCAATATACACTCGCTTTTACTTAGAATCACTTATTTTATACAATATTTTTATTAGTAAATAATCTTGTAACCTTTTTTCTACTTTTATATTTGTATTGAAATAATGAATAAATTCTGGGTTTATATTATATTTTTTGTATTCATATTTATAACAATATTTTCATATTCACCAGGACCAGTTAACTATTTTAGTTTAAATACATTGTATCAACAAAATGATTACCAAGGTAATATGAATCACGTGTTTGAAATGTAATTAAACAGTTATTATATTTCATATGTTATAGAAAATGAAATTCATCTAGGTCATGTGCATGAAAATGATACTTCAGGTATTGTAAACCTTAGAATACTAACTAGTATATATTAAATTATATTTGTGTATCGGTTTTGTTACAAGATAATCTTACCTTGATATTTTTATTTATGAAACAAATATATTCTTATACACTCGACTTCCATTTTTATGAACATCATATTCTGTTTTTATGAACTGGATAGGTTTTGTAAACATTTACGCCAACCCCTTCGTATATAAATCTATATAAAAGACCACTTTTATGAACTAGATTAGTTTTGTGAATATAAACGTCTGCACAACTAAGTTCATAAAAATGGCAGTCGAGTGTAACCTAAACTTAAAAGAGTATATTAAAAGTATTATAATATAAATATAAATCATTAATAATTAATTTTTCGTTTTTAAAATAGAAAGAACTGGATTATTGGTGAATACAAAATATTGCCAGATTATTAGATGGCCAGCAATTGACCAAGATGTTTTGCCAATTTATAAGAATAAGACAAAGGATACAATAAAATGTAAAAAAGATAAAATGTTAGTCACAATCAAAAGAACGGATTTCAATGGAATTCTTATTAGAAATCTTATGAATAAAAAAGTGAAATGTTTTGCACAAAATGTTAGACGTAATGACAAATCAGATAAGAAAATACATTTTACGCCTGAAATTCAACTTAATTTTAGTGAAATTAATTACTTTGAAAATGAGACCGCCGTCAAAGTTCATTGTTCATCTGATAAAGGTAAGAATAGGTTCTTATTAGATTTTTGTATAGTTGTGTTTCACACATAATTACATTTATTGTAAGAATATCTCACTTTTTATATAACATTTTATCACCACTTCATAACAATTGTACCAAGGGCAACACACTTTAGTCTAAGGTCTTTGTTTCATTACAAAAGTGGTAAACTTAAAGTTGTTTAAAAGTGAAATATTTTTACATTATTTACAATAAGAATAAAACATTTATTTTCAAGACTACTTAGTTAATCAAATGTCCAAGATACTTTAGAAGTTGATTTTTTATTAACAACACATTATTCTAAAAAAATTTATTAGAAAACAATCATAAAAAAAGATATAAAATTAATGAAAATATTGATATTTATTCAAATAAATAAAGTTTTCTTTTTATAATATTTTTACAATAATAAACACAAATTCTGTAATTGACTCATGTTCATTTTGTTAAAGACTCTATTGAAAAAGTGATACCACTCGTGGCTGATCTCAAAGTAAATCAAAGTGACATAAAAGACGATAATTTCCCGAATATTCTATTACTTGGAATCGATTCAGTGTCGAGACTTAACTTTGAGCGACACTTTCCTCTCGCAAAACAATTGATAGAAGAGAATGGCTTTTATACGATGTATGGCTATAACAAAGTGGGAGACAATACCTTTCCAAATATGACTCCACTTTTGACCGGATTCTATGCAGAAAACATTTGGAAACCGAAAAAATATAAAGATTTCGATGACTTCCCATTCATATGGAAAGTGAGTTCTTCTAAATATTCTTTTATAAAATGTTTGGTAACTTTTTTTTGTAAAGGAATACAAAAGGAAGGGATATATTACATACTATATGGAAGACGCGCCGAATATGAATACATATAACTATCAGAAGAAGGGTTTCTCAGACCCGCCAACAGATTACTATTTAAGACCTTTTTTCAAAGCCATGGATTCAAAAACCGAAGACGACTGTTATTTGGATGAACCAGAGGTTAAAGTAAGTGGAAGATTTACCTTGTTAATTATTCTAAAGTAGATAATACTTATAGGTTTACTACGAATATTTATATGATTTTTTAAGGGCTATGAAAGGGAGTAAACAAAAGTATTTTGCGCTCCATTTTATGGCTCGACTCACACACGACAAACTCAATAGGGCCGGACTTATGGATCCGTTCGTCACAAACTTATTAAAGAGAATTTTCAGTGAAAAACTCGTTGACAATACAGTTATCATATTTTTCTCTGATCACGGAATTAGGTTCGGACCCATTATGAAGACACTGTCCGGTAAATATGAGGCAAGACTTCCGTTTATGCATTTGTTTGTACCAAAGATTTGGAGGAATAAGTATTTGAAAATCAATGAAAACCGTTTGACCACTCCTTTTGATATTCACGCCACTCTTAAACACATAATCGATGGTATAATCAATTAGCAAGGTTAATTTCCTAATATTTATTTAACAGGAAAACCAGACAATGGATTAAAATATGGAAAGTCTTTATTTACCGAAATATCAGAAGAGAGGAGTTGTAAGAGTATTCCCATATCTGAGCACTACTGTGGCTGTCAAACGAGTGAACCCATTCGTGACTTGACTTCAATCAAATCATTGTCTGAATTTATTGTCAAAGAGTCGAACCAACTATTAGTGAAAAACTCAGAAAAATGCGTTAAAATGAGTTTTAGTAAAACTCTTTCGGCTTTTGAACAGAAATTAAGTGATAAAGTGTTGCGATTTAAGGACTGTAAGGAAACAACAGATCTGTGTCTAAACGACGCCGTATTTGTTGAGAATAGGGTTACCTCACAAACAAAACATTATTTAATTAGTATTGAAGTAAATCCAAGTAAAGCATTATTTGAGGCAACAGTTAATTATAATACAAAAACTAAGGAAATGTCTCTAATCGGAGACATTTCACGAATCAATTTATACGGAAATCAATCGCATTGTATTGAAGACGCATTTCTCAGAAAATATTGTTTTTGTAAAGACTTAATCGTTTAAATAAATTTCAATAATTTTATTTATTAAAGAGTTGTCTAATATTTTCTTTAAACCACTAAAAAAAGATTATTTAATATAAACGCATGTATTATTGGTTAACCTTGTTCTTCAAACTTGTTCTTGGTATTTATGCTTGCCCTAACAATCAAAATCATCGGTGAATAAGAAAAGTTTAACAACAATTTCAGAAATTTCTTCTACTTTTGAATAATATAATTATTGTATTCAAAAACAATTTAAAATTTAATTATTTTAAATAATTTTTAATTAATATTTTATTGAAAAATACATTTAAATTTTATATTGAGTTATGACTGACATTATATTTAAGTAAACTTTTATATCAGAAGAAAAAAAATTATTTTTAAAACATTCTTATAATTAATGTTTATATTATTAAATTGAAATGACCCATCAATCAAGAATATCCCTACACATTTCACCGAATGTTGTGTTCAAATTACGAATATTTTGCTCATCAAATGTAATAACTTGGGATAATAAACTGGGATATTATCTGAGAAACACCAGTCAGGAAATGTTACGGTGTTATCCCTTATAAATAAATGAACTGTAAAGAACTCATTCCTCCAATTCTTGTTATAACTGTTGTAAAGCATAGGACAGACCACTGGCCCTATGACTCCAAACTGTACTTTCACTCTATGCACGAGTTGTGGACTCTTCTCGAGGATATCAGTTGTGGGCAAAATTCCGGCATTGAAATACCACTGATCCTTATCATAGAAGTGATATGAGTCTAACCATAGAGGAAGGAATCGGGCGTTTCTGTGCGCTAATAATACTTGATTTCCCAAATATTGTTCTTCGTCCCAATCGAGGGTCATTTCAAACTTACGAAACACATCTAAAGACTTGACGACATACACATCTCTGTCTAAATATATGCCTCCGAACTCAGACAACACTCGAATACGTGTGATGTCAGACGAGTGCCAATTCTCGTACTTTCCTTTCAAAGACTTATTGAATATTTTCTCCGGTTTTGATATTTTCCTGATTTTGATAATAGTTTGCGTCGAAACGGATTTCTCTAAAACTCTTTGAAAGTATTGTCCCGAAAGTTCACAATTGGAGTGAATGTAAATAATTTCTGGTTTTTGGTTCTTCAAAACCGATAGAATTGATATAAAGTGAACGAAACTGATTTCGTGGACATCAAAGAGTACGTAATGAACAATATTAGGGACTATTAGTTGAGGAAAACCCGTAATATTATCACCGAATATGAGTTCTTCAAAGTTTTTGTTATAATAATTATTAGAAATACTTTGATTTTCGTACACAAACTTATGGATGACTTGTGGTTGAAATTGACTGAAGATTATTATAAATAATATAATAATTATTATTTGAGAAACGAAAAACTGAAGACATGACGCCCTTCGAATAATATATGACATTTCCACCTTGCTCTATTTAAAATATATAGAAAAATAGCCTTAAAATATTAAAACTATTGAATGAGTCTATTGAAATATATGTAAAAAAAGAGCTTGGTTATCTCTGAATGCTTAAACCAAGTATATTCTATATTTAAAATATTAGCTTTGAATAACTCATAAATAAATTATTAATGACATATAATTTAGTAAGTATTGTTCTTACAGACTTGAACATATTTGCTCTTGCTCATTGATAAGTTATCAAGGTTCAATAGATATTTAAAGTATATTTATTTGACAGAATGGATATACAATTATTGGAAATATATTAAATTTAAAATTTATTTCGCAAAAGTTGTGAAACACTTTTATTAAACTAAAATTAGAGGAAAATTAAGTATAAAAATTGTTTGAATAATATAAGAGAATTAAATTTTTGTTATCTTAATTGAAATAATTATTAGAATACCTTTCATATGTTTTGCCACAATTTAAAATAACAAAGCCAAGGTACAATTACTTATGAATTTTTTAATTTAAAATACAGAAAAACAATTAAACAACAAAAAATAAAATAAAAGTTTTAAACTCATAATTAGTTTTACACTCAATAAAAGAAATACAGAAACATTGAGAGCATGTTAAAGGTATGCAATAAAATTCCAAATTATCAAGTTAAATATTTATTCATGCATTAATTGAACATCTGTTTGCATGATTACTTTATTATTAATCATTTTCATAGTCATTAATCTATAGTTTTACATATAAAAGTTGAATATGCTTGCTCATGTTTCAAAAATAAGTTTAATTTCTTAATTTTCTAACAATTCTAAAATCTTTAATATTTATTCTGAGTTAATCATAATTTAACTTATCCTGATCATATGCAAATTAAATTTTAAGAATTGAATCTTGATATAAGCTTATAGATGAGAGTTTAATTGAAAACTCAATTTATCATTTTAACTTGAATATTTATTATAAGTTATTCTTGGTTTTGTTATTCTTTAAAAATTTAATTTTCTCTATTAATCTTGATAAGTTTAATAAATACAGAGAACGATAACATTTATTTCAATCATAGCTAAAAAGGAAATTAAATTTGATAAACTATTAAGGTCATTATTGAGTAATGTTATAAAGAACTTTATTTTGTTTTTTATTATTTATTATATTTAACTGTATTTCAAAATTTGCTTGTTCAATTTTTTCGATATATAAAAATATTTTTCAAAATTTTCAAAACCAAGTTACTTTAATATTGAAAAGTAATTTGTTCAAGGTTATCAGAGTTATTATGAAAATAGAAAATGACTGAAATGAACATGCATCATTTAATTAAATAAGAAGCAAAAACTTTTCAGGAATCTATAATTAAAAATTAACTTGGAATTCATAACCAAATCAAAATTTAGAATCAAGGAAAGATTATGCAAATTTTTATACTTGCAAGTTAAATTCACAATATAATCAGGGATTAATTGATTTATTAATAGAAATTTATTATATTTATTACTAATTATTTAAAAAATTGTTAAAATTTCAAAATAACTTATCTTTGAAGTGAAGAACTCTATTGATTGCATTTAAATGAAAAGAATTCACAAATATATTTCTTATCAAAGTTTCTTATTCACAATGATTCACAAATAGTATCATGCAAACTTATGCGTTGTTTCAATTTAGTTTTGTTGTCAACAAGTCTGGCATTAGACAAATACAAGCTAATACAAGCTAGTACAAATTACATTTGAGTCGATTCATAACAAATGGTTTCCAAGCGATTCAAAAGTTGTGATATTTATTCGTAATATAATAAAAGTGACAAAAAAATTGATTCTAGCATTTAATCAATAAGTTGCATATAAATTAGCATGCTCAATATCTTTGGCATATTCATTTTTTAACTAGCTTTATTCTAGATAATTATAAAAATTTAACAAGAATAAATTTATATCAAATATTATATTAAATTCTATTTATATTTACAAAAAAAAACACAAAAGTTGCTAGATAAGCACATCCCTACACATTTCAGCGAAAGTAGAGTTCAAATTTTTCACATTTTCTTCAGTGAATGTAATAACTTTCGGATTATGACCTGAGAAACACCACTCGAGGTGTGCTATGGTATTGCCTCTAATTGCAAGGTGAATTGTATAAAACTCTTTGCGCCAATTCTTGTAATAAGTACTGTATAACTTTGGACAGACTACCGGTCCGTTTACACCGAATTCCCCTTTGAGTCTATGAATGAGTTCAGGACTTTTTTCAAGGACTTGGATTGTGGGCAAATCGCCCGCATTGTAATACCACTGACTCTTATCGTAAACCCGATATGTTTCGATCCAACGTTGAAGGAATCGGGCGTTTCTGTGCGCTATTATTACCTGATTTCCTAAATGTAAGCCTTCGTCCCAATTGAGAGTCATTTCAAACTTACGGAACACATCTAATGATTGGACTACATATACATCTGTGTCCAGATATATGCCCCCGAACTCAGACAACACACGTATTCGTGTTATATCAGACGAGTGCCAATTCTGGTGCTCTCCTTTTAAAGACTTATCAAATATTTTCTCCGGTTTTGATATTTTTCTTATTCTGATTATAGTTTGAGTCGAAACAGTTTTTTCTAAAACTCTTTGAAAGTATTGTCCCGAAAGTTCACAATTGGAGTGAATGTAAATAATTTCTGGTTTTTGGTTCTTCAAAACCGATAGAATTGATATAAAGTGAACGAAACTGATTTCGTGGACATCAAAGAGTACGTAATGAACAATATTAGGGACTATTAGTTGTGGAAAACCCGTAATATTATCACCGAATATGAGTTCTTCAAAGTTTTTGTTATAATAATTATTAGTAATGTTTTGATTTTCGTACACAAACTTATGGATGACTTCGGGTCGGAATTGAATAAATAGAAGAATAAATATAAATATAATAAATACTTGAATTAAGAAGAGATGTTTAAAAGATGAATTCCTTATGACACTGCTCATTTTTATGTCTTATTAAAAGTTAATATTTATTATAAAATATTATTTTTATAAAATATTAAGAAATTCACAAAAATATCAATTTTTGAAAATAGATTATTTATATAAAGTTATTATTCCATGATAAAGCTTTTAACATATTCAATTTTACAATAATCTTGATCATTTTCACTGAAGACTTATTTGGAGTTCACAAAAAATAAAAATAGTTTTGAAAATTAGATAAAATTACTTAAATAACAAAATTTTAAAATAAGCTAATTTTGATGATATATAAAACATGTTAAGTAATTAATACCAAGATAACATCTTGCTCTGTTTTTTGTGATAACATCACATTTTCATTTTTCTTTCACAAAAACTAATAAAATATAATGCTCTCACTTTTGACTTAACAATTGATTCACTATTTAAAAAAATACTCCCAAAACATACCTTTTAAAGAAAACTGGTTTTTCAGGTTTAACTCTTGTCTCTCACTCCTGGATATCCTCTTTTACCACATAATATGTTTTAGAATAAATATTATTTAGAATATTTTCAATCATTCAATAGATTCTTGAATAGACTATAATTTGATAAAAACATAAAACAATAGTTTTATAATATATTACTAACAAAAGTGTTTCGCACGCAATAGTGAATTTTGTACATGCAACTTTAATTAATCATTCAACAAATTGAATGTCAATAAGCAAGTGTTACATATAAGCTAGTAAAAAATTTTATTCATTTATATATAAGAAAGAGTTTTAGTGAATTCAATTTATAACAAATGGTTTCCAAGGGTTTCAGAGACTGATATTTATTTACAAAACAATAAAATAATGACTAAAAATATGAGTCAAACATTTAATCGATAACTCATTTCCTTAAAACTTATATTAAGTTTATTTATCTTAAAAACCTATAATTTTATTCTGTTCTCTAAATTTATTCTAAACACTATTCCAAACCCTATTTCTAACTCATTAAACATATAATTTGTAATTAAAATATTTTTATTACACATTAGTGTTAATGTTGTTAATGATGTTTACAATATTATAATCGGAAACATTTAGTCATTTATTTTATTTTATAACATTATTGTTGTTATAGTAATAGATTTCTTGTTCACTCATTTTTTTGATCTTGTTAAATTTTCTTTATTAGTAATATTATTTTTATAAGATATAGTTTACTTGTTTTTTAATTATTTGAGCTTGCACATTTTTAGAACAATTAGTATTTAATAAGTATTGTATTAATGGATAGATTTAATTCACAAAATTATTATTAAAATTATAATCGAATGAAACAATTAATGGCTTTTATTGCTTTCAAAATGAATTGTTCTACACTTTTATTACTCATTTTATAGATTTCAGAACTGATAACAAACAAAGAGATAACAAACGAAAACTAATTTTAAATAAACGTTTCGATAACTTAACGAATAAAACAATAAATAGTTTAAAATTATTCAATAAAAGTATATTTAAATGATTTCTCGCGAATTAAAAACACTTAAATTTGAAACTTATTTAATAGAAATCGGTTTTAAAGTGAAATTATTTTAGTCTTAAAAGTGATCACAAAATGATTTCAGATATTATTTATATATTTATTTGTTTTTTGTGTATTAAAAGTGTTATTCGCTGTCAAACAACTCATGTCTTAACTATTAATGAATCGAATGTCATAAATATCAATGAATCCATTCCTTCAACTCATTCTTCAACTGAAGGGAATTCCACTGAAGGGAACTCCACTGAAGAGAACTCCACTGAAGAGAACTCCACTGAAGAGAATACAAATACAACTCAAACTACAGAGCAATGGATCACAAGAATCACTACAAATAACTCAACTAAAGAACCAGAAAAGGATGGCATCTCTTCAGCGACTTTAGTCTTAATACTTTTGATTTTCTTTTGTATTCTTTTCGGTATTTTTTGTATAATATCTGCGATTAAAAAGTATAGAAACAAAAGTAAAAAAGAGCCAAAAATAGATCCGGATATCTCTAAACCCGTGGAACCAACGAAATCATTGATAGAAGACTTACCCTCGACTTCTCTTCAGTCGATAATACTTCCAACAAATCAATTGAAACCCATCGACGACAGTGTCTTCCAATGGAAAGAGAAAAAGTCTAAACCAAAAGACAACAAATCTGTGGATAAACCAAATATAGGACAGAATATCAATAAAACTAAAAATGTGGCCAAACCTCAAACTATTGAAACCGTTTCTAATCAAACAAAAAATTAAGAGAATTTCAGTTTTATATTAAAACCATTTCATTGTCTCTAAAATTATTCTTAAAATTTGTTTAACAAAAGTTTAACAAAAGTTTAACTAATATTTATGTGATTTATATCTAAATGAAACCCAACTCTAGAAATATGTTTACTTCACTTCTTATTAGTTTTAGTCATAAAATTTAAGTGAATTTTCAAAACTTTTTAATCAAATAATAAATTCATAAGAATTTTGTGAATAAAATATTTGTAAATAAATGTTAAAAATGTAAAACAAATCCATTTGTTTGTAATTTGAGTTCACTTTTTAGACGAAC
>JAQFZM010002405.1:0-13815 GCA_034695785.1 Galumna obvia | reverse complement strand
GAATTAATGGAAAAACTCCGAGTTATTAATGAACAGATTAGATATGGAATCAACGCCGATAAACATATTAAAAGAGCATTAGAAATTGCAGGTGAAGAGATGAGCAAAGAAGAGTTATTAGCAAAGGCTCGTGAACAAAATCTCAAGACAGACATTGCTTTGGCCACATATTTATCTATTCGTTTGGCTGAAATCAAAATTACGATTGAAAGCTCAACTAACGATCACGGTTATTTTCGTTTGACAGATGAGTTCCTTAATATAATGAACTCAACCCTTCCTTGTGGTACTTCGTGTCCAACCGAATATTCTACTCTTATTAGTTGTCATCTATTAAAAGACGAACGAACACTATCTTTCGGTGTTCTCGCACGAAAACCCTCCGAAAATCTAAAAATCCTTCAAGCCGATCCCTTTACACTCTATAATCGATCTGGTATTAAAAATTGTTACGAAACCTACAGTGGACCACAATATTTATTGTTTGACCCCGATACGAAGTGTTTAAGTCCCGTACCTAAGTTTGAAATCTCCAAATATATTCCATACACCAAAAATAGTGTCGAGTGTTGAAAAACTTCAAAACAAAAACCCTCTCTTTTTTCAGCCATTCTTTTAATTAGAGATACTAGCTAAGTTCATAATAAGATTTATATTGAAACTTAAAATATATGTAATTGGTTTTACTTTAATGTTTTCCTTTTTTCACTACATTTACATGGTTAGTGTTTTATATGTAATCGTTTTGCACACACCCGCGTACTCCGCCCCTGCGTGGAATGCAGCGCATAAATTTTTTTAACTACATTTACATAGTGGGATGCAGCGAATAAAATTTTTCACTTTACCTACACATTCTACAGGCTCATATACCCACTCTACATACTCACCAAGCTACTCAACAGGCTCATCCAATCTACAGACCTGCACTCACACTCTACCAGCCCACATACATACCCTACCCGCCCACACACCCACTCTACCGGCTTACACACCTGCTCTATATGTCCACCCACCCACTCCACAGACCCATTAAACAACTCTACAGGTCTATCCAACCAATTAAGGGCCACATCTATCCAATAAGCTCACAAACCCACTCTACAAGCTCAACCACCTATTCTACAGGCTTACCAACTTAATCTATAGACTCACCAACCCACATTACCGACCTATGCACCAACTCTAACCACCCTTGATATGTGACGCAAAAAATTAAAATAAAAGGAGTGTTAGGTTGTTTTTTTACTTGAGAACAACCCTTTTGTTAGTAACGGGGAAATTTCGCCTTTCTGATAGAAACGGAGTGAATTAATAGGCTGGACTCTCTCTCTCCCTTCCTCCCTCTCTCTCTCTTTCTCTCTCTCTCTCTCTCTCTCTCTCTCTCTCTCTCTCTGGCGACCAACCCATTTGTTAGAAACTGGAAAATTTTGCCATTTGATAGAATCGGAGCGAAGTGAAAGCTATGGAAACTAAAATATTTGTTAAAAATTTTATAAAATTCATATAGTTATTCTTCAATGTATTTAAAAATAATGAAGCTTTTACAATATTATATAACAAAATAATATATTTTGAAAAATGCTCGTAAATGTAGTGGGAATAGCTTTGCCCTCAAACCTTTTTTAATGTAATATTTTATAATTTAATTCTTGTTATTGACTTTTGAATAAATAATAAATACATTACATACGACTGCTATTATAATGAACACAATTGGTTTGAAAAAACTGTTCATTAAAGAGGAAAGTTCATTATAAAGGAATATTTTTTTCATTAATGTATATTGAAATGGATTTTGAAGTTGTTCATAATAAAGAAAAGTTCATTATATTGGATGTTCTTTATAATGGCAGTCGAGTGTATTTAAAATTTTATACGAAGTATTAGCCGTGGAATTGACTAAGGAGTTCATAATGACTACGGTTAGGAAAATAGTTTATAGATTTCCTAAGTTTTCTGCTTGACAATACTCATTATCTTTAAAAATAAAGATCATAACAAAGGTCATTTCATAATATCAGTACTTCATATGATCGGTCTTTGAGTGTAGTAATTTCTTGTTATATAGAATCTTGTTATATTGAGTTCATTTAACATTACAATACTCACAGGAGCGACTGATGCTTTATATTCACCTTGTTACACAGAGGTTCTTATTATATAAAGTGTTTTAAATGGAGGTATTACTGAATTTATATTTCATTGAATATATGGAAATATCTAACTCTAATTCCTTGATCAATTTTTATTCTGTTAAAACAATATTTTAAATAAAAATTCCACAGTTTTGTTTTACAAAAAATAAGTTTTTGAAAATATAATAAAACTAAATTATAAAATGAGGTTTTTTGAAATTTTGGCACTTTTAAGGGAAAATTTATAATATATAAAATATTTTGAGCTTTCTCATATATAAAATTAAATAAACCTATAAATTGTAGTAACTTATACTGATTCAAATTATTTATTTCTTTTTTATAGGTAATTAATAATTTTAAAATTATTTGAATTTAAATTATCAAAAAAAGCAATTTTATGAATTTTTTAAAACTATCAAATTTATTTAAATTTTATAATCATTTTATAATCAAATAATTTTTTTAATGATTTCAAATAAAAATAAATCTGGAGGGCAGAATGACCTTACAATATAATTTTTTTGTTGAGTTAATTACCAAAATGTATATTTCCCTATGTTTTATTTTTTATATATATCATACCTTTAATAAATTATAAATTTTCACCTAAAAAGTACCAAAATTTAACAAAATTCCATTTCATTATTTAACCTTGATATATTTTCAAAAACATAATTTTGTGTAAACAAAATGGAGAGTTTCTAATTAAATTTTCTTTTACAGAATGAAAATTGATCAAGGCATTCTCGAGATATTACTTATCGAAGTGAAGGAGTTAGATATTTCCTTAACGTGTATAATTGCATAACTTTTAACTTTTATTTTACACTTTTTTATAAATGAATAAGTTTAAATTTTTTTTAATAAAAAACAATTAATTTTTACTTATAAAATAATAATTATTTAAGTAATTGAAGAACTGTAATAAAAATTATTAAAAAAAATAATAGGTGTTTTTTGTATTTTCAATTTAGCGGAAACCACTTATTGTTACATTTTTAGCCCTCATCATCTGATTCCAATCTTTATTAATAAATCTAATATTCCCCACAAATTCTCTTATTTGAAAGGATTATATAATGTATTAAGTTTTTTATGAAATATTTATTTTAATATTTTTATGTAGTCTATATGTAAATAGATTAATAATTCACAATTTTTATATAATTAATCATACTAAACTTCATTGTTTATATGGTAAAGTTTTATAAAACAACAATAAGACAATTTTTCATTAAGATAGAAAACAATATGTAAAACTATAAAGAAAACTATAAATTCTAATTAAATTTGCAAAATATGAAATAAATTATTATTAAAAAGTATCAATGAATAAAAGTTATATTTAAATAAAACAAATAAAAATTATTATTATTACATAAATAAACGAATGAATATTTCTTTTAAAACTATTTATTTAAATTTTAAATAATTTATTGCTGGAAATTTCATAAGTTTTAAAATATTTTTAATAAATATTTAAGTATAATTATGATTTTCCATTTATATAAGCCTAATATATTATTGAAAAATATTTTTGGTATTTGTTTATTTGGTTCTTAATAAAAATAATTTTAAATTTACTTAAAAAATAAAGGAACACAATATTTGCAGTTTTGAGATACACTCTTACTTTATTGCTTTATATTTTTATAATAATATCTATTTGTAAAATTATTAAAATTCCCAATCATTTACACTAATAATAATAATTCTAATTATCAAAATGAAAGTATTAATAATACAAAGATTGATTCAGAAAATGAAAAATTAAATATTTTTATAAGATTTCTTATATTACAATATTTAATAGTAATGTGTTTAATATTTTCTTATTTCGCTTTGTTATTGTAAAAGTGGGATCATCATTTTTATAGAAATATAGTAATTTTATTAAAAATTAAAAAAAATTTAAAAAACAGAGAAATTAATGAGGAGAATAGAAATTATCTTAATTTAAAACAAAGACAATCAAATATTAGTAATAGATTGCTTTCTAATTTGAATTCTTTGAGAGTGGAAAGACTTCGAAGACTTGAAACAGAAAATAGTGAAACAGAATCGTTAACTAATTATGAAGAGTTGGATACAAACGCTCGACTCCCGACTTATAACGACTTATAACGAAACGGTAAATTTTATTAAAGTTGAAGTATATAGCTAATTACTAAATTACAAATCATTTAAATATCTTTTAAATATTTCACTAAATAAAACTATATTTAAATTTGCATTTTCAATATAAATAGTTGCCAGATAAATTCTCATGGAATTCAAATTGAAAATAAACAACGTTAAGAATAGTTAATCTTATTTTAAATGCCTCAAAATAAATTCAGTTTTGGGAAGACCTATGTGTGGAGATGGGCGCTCATCAACACATACAATAGGAGAAAGCTATGATAACCACTTAAAGTTAATTATCGTTCATTGGCTCAACTTGTCTCTAAATTTATTGCATGCTTTCATTTAATTGTTAAAACCCTTTTCTTTTTATTATTAAATTGTCTTTGTTTTCAGTCTCTTTCCGTTCAACTCTTTTAAAGGCTTATTTCAATTCAAATCTGTTTTGTATTCATTTTTCGTTTAATAATTAATAAACCTTTTCCCACAACTTTTTCAGTCCTTACTTGTACTGGTCTCTCTTTGCCGCTATCAGTCGATAATTTAATTAACAAGATTAAAGACAATTGGAATGCACTTTATTTTTACCGAAAGTAAGTCAGTGGCCTTGAAAATAAACACTAATCACTCGTCAACTAAACTTTTGGTGACTTCTTCTGGTCAAACACTCAATTACCGTTGAACATTAAATGTTATTTATTTTTAAAATCAAAACAAATCCCATATTCCTTAATTGTGTTCCAATAATAATTTAGGGATGAATCTTAATTTGGGCTAACCATACGTTTTTACATCGCTAAAGATATTGAAAATCTATGATCAGAAGTTAATCAATAATTTAAAAATAAAAAATTAATTAAAAACTTATTTTAATTGTATATAAATTTTAATACTGAATTAAAAATGACTAACAAAATTCTGACTTACGACTAGCTTTAACATCAGACGGATGAAGTTTAATTGTTATTAAATAATTGAATTAAGGGGGTAAAACATGTGCTATAATTTAAGTGTTTATTTAAAAATTATATGTTAATTATAATTATGTTTAAATTAATTTAAAAAATTTATTGTTTTATACCTTAATGGATTTACAAACCATAATTTAGAATTTGTTAAATTAAAGATTTTTATATCCCTTAAAAGTAACTTGTATTCTATTCCCTTCCCTTTTCCTTTTAAAAATTTCTAAAGCATTCCCTTAAAATTCCCTTTATTAAAATTAAATTGAAAATTAAAAGCTAAATGAACCGTAAAATCGGAGAGAAGTATACCATTTTGTATTCACTTTAATAAAAAATTTAATTGTAAGTTCATCCTGGTCTCCAATATCACCAAAGTGGGGACTTTTATAATGAAGATTAAAGATTAAACCTTCTAAATGGAACAAGATAAAATTCACCATAAATAATGAATCGAAAAATTTATTAATTTTTATTAAAGTTTCTATATTAGGGATTATTTTTATAGAAGCGTTAGTCATTGAAACTAATATTTGAATAATTCATAAATATCTGTTGAGAAATTATTCAGGGTTTTTCTAAAATTTGCTAATTTGTATTAAAATGCCTATCGAATCATTTTAAAATTGAAAGTAATTTTCACCTTGTATATTTCGAAAGCTTTCATTATAATCTTCATTATAAAAGTCCCCACATTGAAATATCACTTATCTTTGTAACCACCAAAAAATATTTCAGACGTATTTAATGGATATCATATATGATTTTGATGTAAAATTTTATGCTTATTTAAAATATCAAATTAATTTTCAAATTAGATTGATAATTTTTAAAATATTCAAAATTAAGGAATTATCAAAATATTCAAAGTGACCGAGATATATATTTCCATAAGGTTTATATAATTCAAATTATCTATCGGATCTTAAATTATTATTTTATATAATATTTTTTAAATAATGAAATTATTTAAATATGTTTTAGCATATAAATTAAATGAATAGCATTTCTTTGTTATTATATTGTTACCCATACTTAATAGTTAATATTACTCAATTAATCATTATTATAAAGTAGTAATTAAAAATAACTGGGATAATTTAAGTAGTTAAATTTCTTAATCTATTTAAATCTGACGTGAATTGGCATTGTCTGATTCCTCCATTGTTAAATATAAGATTTAATTTTTTATAAATTTTATTTATGGTTGAAATTCAAATTAATTAATAATAATGGTATTTTGCATTTAACTTGGAATCAAGTTTCATCTCCTCTAGTTACTTTATTTTGGCCTAGATCAAAAAGTATATAAAACCAAAATTGATCACTTATTATAAACAGAGATGTTCAAAATGTATTGAAGATTAAAATATTAGGCAAAAAAGAGGAAATTGCCCAAAATCGAAATAAATAATGTGATAAAATATAAGGATTTTTTACAAATTTATGAAAAATATTATTGTTGAGTTTGTTTAAAATATATATACATTTTTACTTTTCATAAATATCTGCTTAAAAATTAATCAAGGTTATTTCTAAACTATTACATAGACATGAAAAATTTCATAAAACGTTTTGGATAAATCTTTAATATTTTGATTTTATTTACTGTAAATCTTCAAAATTTTCTCTTTTAAGCTAAATTTTTTAAACTTCAATACCTTTTGAATATTTCTTATTATTTCTTATTGAATAAATGCGAATAAATGCCAACGGTGGCCATTGCTGGTTATATTTTAAAAGAAAATTCTATTGTATTAATTGTTTTTTTGCAAGTGTGAAGAGTTAACTAGGTTATCCAATTATTCTTGGATATCATGAACTTAATTTTGTAAAATTTTGTATATATTTTATTGTGAAAAAATTTTAATTATAAATTAAAAAATCAAATAGTGCATTTATGTGATTGAAATCTAATCATATATTATTTAAAATTCTCATTCAATGCCTATAATATAAAGTGATGAAATGCTACAAAATCATAGAACAGACAAAGAAATATTTATGGTTTTCTTATAATATGAACCAAATAATTGTTAATAGATTTGTATTTCTTTAGTATAAATTTGTGTAAAAATCGTTAATGTCTTTTCAATAGTTTATTATTAAATAAAAATTTATTATATAAAGGAAATCCTTTAATAAAAATGTCATCAATACCATTATCAAGTGAATCTAATATCTAAAGGTTAATTGGATGAAATAAAACAAATTTCCAGAAAGAGATTGTTCTAATGTTAATTTTATTGCGTCACTTTATTTTTATCAAATAATTATATTAATTGTATGCATATATTCTTAATAATCGAACAGGTATACAAAAACTTTAAATAATTGTCACATTGTTTGAATTAATATTTTTACATGAATTACAAATTTAAAATAAATATCATGTGCAATTATATACCATTTAATGTTAAAAGTTCAAATTATAAATATGAAACTATTTAAAACATTAATTACAAAATTGTAGAAAATTTACAAAATTGGCAAATTAGAAAGGTTATTTCGATAATTAGTAGTACTATATTTAAAAATTAATTAATTATGTAATTTTTTAAATGAATTTAAAAGAAATATAGATTTATTATTTATAAGATATTTTAGATGAATAATATGGTAATTGATTCTCTTTAAAATATTGGTTAATTTAAAGTCAATATTTGAAGATTTAATTAAAATAACATTTCAATCGCAAATTTTTTTCAATATTTTTTTTAGATAAAAATATTTTATTTTTATTGTAAAACTATAATTAAAATAACTTTAATATTAATACAAAGTTATATTTGAATAATAAAGTTTACTGGGTTAAATATCCAAAATTTGTAGAAAAGTATTATTCTACTATTCATGTATTTGGAATCACCTTATTAATAATAAAATAATATATTAAATATTCGCTAATAATATGAAAGAAACCAAATATTTTTCTATTTTAATAACTGTAATAATAACCAGTGTTGCAGGTTCAGCCAAAGGATCCACTTATTTCATTATACTTATTGAATGCACTGACCAAGTCATTGCTTTGACCGAGAGTTCATTTCAAAAATATAGTTAAATTATTTTTTGCAAGATAAAACCCTTTTCATTCAGTTTTATTGCCTCTTTCCTTACTCATGACATTTATGTTATATTTGAATAGTTTTAATGCGCCTGTATATATGACATAGTTTACGCACGAATTTGGCTGAAAATTTGGCTGAACCTGTAACTCTGATAATAACAATAAATTTATGTTTTTTATGACAATTTTTTAAAGGTTTTATTTTTGGGTTTCTCAAGATCCCTTTTTTATATTTCTTATCTCCTGACTATAAAACTTATTATGAATTATATTACACGTTAATTCAAATATTTATATTGCATATTAACTTATATCAACTCAACTTATGTCAACTGGACCTAAGTCTGCATAACTCACTCTTAGTGTATGACATATTTCCCAAACTGAGATTCAAATTTAATTTCAATTATATGTTAAATATTAACTTACTTTTCGGGTCAAATCAATATTTTACTTTAGTTCGGGTTTAGTCTTAATTGAGTTAACATCTCATTTATATTTATTATAATTGTATTCAACACTTATTTTAATTATTTTAGTTTTGACTAAACTTGAAATAAAAGTGTTTTTTCTTTCAAATTATTAAGAACTTTTAATAGATATTGGAGACTCAAGTGAATTCGTTGTTTCTGATTAAGTTTCGTCTACACTGATCATTATTTCTTTTACATTTGTATTGTTAGACAAATCTTTTGCAGAATTTGATAAAACTTGCTTTCAATCTGTGCTAATACAATTAAAAGGTTAAATATTTTTAAATAACTTTTTACTTAATCTACAATATATTTTTTTAAACATATCCAGTTATTTTCTGGAACAGAGAACCAGCTGTTTTGGCCGGTTTTCTGTTGCATGCAATACCCTTGATAGAAATTAATGTATTTCAAATAAATTAACAATTGCTGTTATTTAACTCTTTCTATCTTTTAAATGTATTTGGGCTCAAACTTTGAATGTTATAATTGAGATCATATTCCTCTCCCATTCCTGGCTTCATCGTATGGAACCAAAAAAGTGAATCACAATTATTTTGTCTCCTTTGATGAAAACTTAATGTTATTAGCCGAAAATGTCGGTAAAAAATACTTTTATTTAATTGTGGTTCATTTAATTGTGTTTCACAAGTTATACCTGTTCATTTTATTAAATATATATTCACACAATTACCAAGCTCTTAATATTAATTTAAAAGTATATTATTTTTATTGTAAACATATAATTAAAATAACTTTAATATTAATACAAAGTGTTATTTGAATAATAAAGTTTACTGGATTAATATACAAAATTTGTTAAAAGTTATAGTGTTACTATTCAAGTATTTGTAATCACTTTATTAATAATAAAATATCATATTAATAATTCATAAATAGTATGAAAGAAATAAAATATATTATTTAAAACTGTAAACTAAGCAATAAAGTAATCTTATTTATGTCAATTTTTTAAAAGGTTTTATTGTTGGGGTTCTCAAGTTGGATCCATTATATTTTTTATATATAAATTATCTACTGACTATAAAACTTATTATGAATTATATAACACGTTAATTCAAATATTTATATTGCATTAAATATATAATTGGGAAACTTTTAAATTTTTTTAGACTTTTTTATAAATAAACAAGATAAATATTTCTAAAAATAAAATTTTAAATAAATTACAACCAATATTTACTTAAACTTTAAAGAAAATTCAATATTTTAGTAAATAAAAAACTGTAATAAAATAAATTAAAAAAATTATTGGTTTTGAAAATTTTCAAATTGTCAAAAACAATTCTTAGCTCCTTTTTAGCCCTCATCATTTGATCCCATTTTTATTCATAAATATAATATTCCCCACAACTTCTCTTATTTGTCACAATTATATTGAGACAGTCCTTTGATTGAATGTCAACTCATTTAACTTAAGTCTATTCAAATTATATAAACTCAGAGGACGTAATTTGTAGGCGAACTAAGCGGACGCAAAAAAATTACTCTCAACAAAATCTAATAATTTTTTCGGTTTAATTTTTAATTTATTTATGATTTTTAATTAGTTTTTAGTTAATTTTGTGGTCATTAGTGTCATAATCACAATTAAAAGTGTTTTGTGCACAAAAAACTCAGACTATTAATTGATTTTCGTTACTGCCTAGGGTAGTATTCACTGCTACTCATCAGATTATGCCCTCTGATAAAGAGGCGACAGAAAGTGAACAGAAGAACATTAATCCCTGGATCACTATTGACAAAAGAAAGTCGAGATCGAGATCCAAATCTCTGTCTCCAACGTTGAAGTAATTAAATAAACAAAAGATAGTGACCACTCATTCGGAAACCTTCAAGAAGGCAAAAAGGGGTCTGACTGGTAGGCAGGACGCTCTAGTCATTGTGAATCCCCCGCCTCCTCTAGATGGCCACTCCTATGAATGTGGACGCGGATATTGCAAGTGCACTAATCAAAGAAAGCACAGACATCATATGCAAACATATGACTGATCTTTAAGTAGTTATAACCGGTATGTCTAAGGATCCGTGCTATAAGCACTCCAAAAGAGGAGAAGAATTTTATTGAGGGGCGTTTTTGGCCCTTAAAACCTCAATCAATGCTGTGATAACACATATTACTAAAAAATCCAAACTACAAGACTTTATTGAAAACACAATGTCAAACTCAATGAGAAAACTCATCAGAGAAGAGTTAACCACAGCAGGACTGATTGGTCATATAGGAGACTACGATTTGTCAGCAGGGGGTACGAGTTATGTAAGTGTTACAGCAGGCAAAGCCTAAGGTTTGGAACAAATCAAACGACCAAAACATAAAAATCACAGACATTAAGAAAAATAAAAAGACAGGTCTTAATATTACAAATACTGGGAACAAAGATAATGTTTTTCCAGCAATGATAAATGTGTTAGACAGCAAAATTAGACCAACAGATCTCAGAGCAGGTTTTAATGACATTTTGAGAATTTCCAAAAATAAAGCAATAATTTCATATAAATTAGTCAAAACTTTTGAAGATAGAGAACTTTCTCTTAGAGCGTTGCAAGCACTGCCTCAATTAAAGGCTGAAATAACAGTAATGAAAAAGCCTCAAATGATTATTAAAGACGCTCTCATTAAATACAAAGTAGAAGACATAATGCAGTCAATAAGAAATACTATTTTAAACATAAAAAATCTATTGGACTCTGACCCAGTCATTATTACTATAGCTTATCTACATTTTGAGAAGAATTGGAATAATGCTCTAATGAAAGATAATAACGTTTTAGAAGTCTCTCCTGCTATTAGAGCAGAAATTTTAAAAACTCAGAATATAAAATTGGGTATTAAAGATATTAAATGTGTTGATCACATTCCAAGAAGTAGATTCTATAAGTGTCAACAATACGGTCATATTGCAAATCGTTGCATTAATCCCAATTACGAGAACCGTATTAAATGTGCTCAGTAAGGCCATAGATCAGACAAATGTACAAGAACTCTTATAAAGTGCATTAAATTTCTTATATTTAATAACAATGCACGTTCAAATGGGAAAACAAGAGGTTAACCCTGATCATAAGGCGATAGATAGAAACTGCCCAACTGATTGGCCAGGACCTAATACTTGTGGCTACTGTGCTGGCCCACATAGATCTTCAGGATGTGTAGTTAGATTAGATCCCAGTAAACATGTATGTGCCAATTGTCTTAAAGCTAATTTAAATATTGAGAAGAATAAGAATAAGCCCAATCAGCGCAGATAAGATAAATTCAATTTGAATCATACTGCTGCCTGCCCTATATTGTCCATTCGCAATAAGAGAACTGAAAAGGGCTACCTATCAGTATGACCTTTCTTTGCCCTAAAAATTATTTATTATAATATTCAGATTTAATTTTGTAATTGAACAGTGGCTGATTACTGTACAATTAAAATATAATTTTAATTTAAATATTTTAACACCTTGGGTGTCTCCCTTTCTTAATTATTACATAAATCCGTCGGTTGTCATCTCAAAAAAATGTATTATTTTATTTTCATATATTTTATTTATTTACTCAGTATAAAAGTCAGTATAAATCGAATGAATTATTTATTTTAATCTTTATTTATTATTTTATACATTAATATATTATTTTAAGAACTTGGAAATGTTTCTTTCTTTAGATTTTATTTTACTGAAAACTTTAACAAGTTAATATTTTGCGATATTTTCCCAATAATCATTTTTAGAATATACAATTTCTACATTTAAGTAACAATTGCCTCTTATACATGAGCGAGGATTGTATGTAATTAATTGAATGATTGATTATAATTAATTTTAGTTTTTAAACTATATACTAATATTGGCATTAATAGGAATAATGATTTTAGAGATATTTAAAACTTAATTTTAGAAAGTATTGATGATTTTCTCTTGCTGTTGTTGTTGTTATTGTATTTTGATCTTTTAATTTAAATGTAAAAACTGTAATATTTTTTAAAATCCTTTTATAGCTTATGTAAATATTATGTGCAATATTAAAGTTTAGTAATAACTGTGTATGAAATGTAACTGTGAATCACTTTACATGTGCTATATTGTCTGAATATTATATCTCATTTGTGATAAAAATATTTACCCGATCGTAAAAGAAGACTTCTCTTGAAAATAAAGAACTAACAGACAAGGAATTAAAGTCTCAAGTCATCACATTATTAAAGGATTTAATGACCAAAGTGAAAGCTAACAGAGAAGATATGAACAAACTTAAGAGTGAACTCAATCACTGTTTGCCCCCTCCTAAAAGACAATCGAAATTCTTGACTCTTAAGAAATCAGAGCAGATCACAGAACCGAATACAGAACAGGAAATGACTGTTTCAGAGTCAGATATGGATGTGGATGAATCGGAGTTTAAAGTTTTTGTCAGTACATATTGGTTGGATCCATTCGGGAAGTGCTTATGGACTGAATTAGACACCTCTCGATAAATTGGAAAACACTTTGAGATTTTTCATAATTACTGTTTTCGGGTTGCCATGACTAGTGTATATAACTATAAATCTCCGAATCAAGGAATTTTTAAAAGGAAATCAAGGGGAAATCAAGGATCAGCAGGGTTGGCCACTCACCAAAATCCCAGGGGGTTATTCCAAAATTTTTTCTCTCAGTTAAATAGGGGGTCTGTTTTTTATTGCATTTTTGAACTACAATGTTTTCGTGATGGGGATACTGGTTATTTAGTAATTTTTTTAGGTTATTCTCTTCATCCTAAAGAAGGGATTTCCCACTTTTCGCGACAGGGGGTTTTCGGGTTATAACCCCTTTTACCATAACTGAGGATCAGATGTAGAATAATTATTTGATAAATTTATACTTGGTCGCAGATTTTGTGGACTCAATATAATAATTATTTTTTTAGAAATTCCTTGAATTAAAGTTAAAATTATTTTTGATATAAATTTCCGGTAATTAATGATATAGACATTCGGTTTCTTTTGTCAGACCAAATGTCTTTAAGGTGACTAAAAACACGTTCAAAAAATTCA
>JAQFZM010002404.1:0-13816 GCA_034695785.1 Galumna obvia | reverse complement strand
GTCAATACCATCATCAGATCATCCCTCGACAGTTTTGGCAGTTGTATCACATTTCGAATCAGGCCTTTAGGGGTAGTGGTATAACTCTCATCTACTTGTAGTGTTCCCCTCCACCACTTCACTTGTGGCGTTGGATTCCCTAACAATCAATAGAACAGTAATCTCGACATTTAGAGTATGGGTTCAGTACCTCCTTCTGAATCACAGGTCAAGTTTACAGTTGAGTCTTCATTGAAAGGGCCGGCGATGTCACTGATTCTATTGCCTTGATCATCGTATATGACTACTTTAGAGACAGGCACTAAAAATTGATTGACTCATTAGAGTTTATTCATAGCCTTGGTACTTTAAAGTTCAATAATAAAGAAGTGAGTAATCGTTCGGTGATTTCATCTAAAATTAGCCGTTAGTGTACTTCTGATAAGTTTAGTGATTGATTGAACCCTATTTCGTCTGCGCTCGCATTTCTCGCAAATATAGGGAAGTACTCCATTAAAGTTTGATAGTATCTATTCATTCATCAAATGTCTGTAAAGATATTTACTTTTCGTTAATTCACTGCCAATAAATGCGAACATAATTTGCATTCATATATAAGTATCGAAACATTATTTTTCATTTGTTATCACTTCAAGTATTTATTGCTTTTATTCAAAGATTATGTGATTTATGCGATTCACTACTTATTAGCAGAGATTGTTGTTCACCGCATATCCATAGCCATAGCCATAGCCATAGCCTACTTTGAAAATCCATTGGAATACCCACAGATCCACGCCTTTAAACATAACATTAGTTGCATATCAAACATAATTAGAGTATTCTCTACTCTAATCGATGCTATAAAACAGAATATTATATATTTATGACTGGATTTTCATTTAGACTAATGTAACCAAGTTATTAAGATATAATTTGATAGATATAAGCTAGATTACTTTCTAATTATCCAAAGTGTGATAGCGTTTAAATATTGCATTTAAATATCTATGAGAACTCACTTTAAATAATTGAAAAAAAGGGTAAAAAGGAAAAGAAATAGAAATAAGAAAAGGAATACCGAGAATAGCAATACCTATAACATTGAGCTTAAGAATTCTGTTGACAGTTCGGGCGCGACGAAAGTCAACCCGACATCTATATTCTCCGCCGTCATTGGCTTTGATTGGATTGATCCGCATATAAGCCATCGGATACGTTATATTAAAGATTCCTCTGTTTCCCAGAATTTCTGTCGCAGAGAAGTGTTTGGCGTTATCTAAATGTGTGGTTCGCGCGTCCACTGAATATATCGGGTTTGCGGTGTCGTCTCTATACCAGAGCACAAGAGAGACGCCATCGTCATATGACGGTGGAGTAACATTGCAGGGAAGAGCTATCATACCACCCACTACTGCACTATATGCCGGGTAATCTAAAAAATGAGTCATAATATTTCATAATTTTGTAAACTTTAAGTTTGAAATGTTTGGCGCTCTTTGTGTTGACTATAGATTTATATTGAATTTTCTTAAATTGTTTGTCGCGTTTGGAATCTAAACAAATGTCGTAATTGTCTTTAAAAAAGTGGTTTAACTAAAATAGATGTTTTCAAACAAATCAAAACAGGGCTTATCTTTTCTGTTCTCTCTCTGTAGTGAAAAACTAAATTAAGGCTAACGTTGAGAAAGAGAATAGATTTGATGGATCATTTGTTTTAATGTTGAGACTACGAGTCACGCATAATAACTATTGTTTGAATTTTTTTGTTGAGAAAAAGCAAAAGATAAAACTTTTTTCAATGAATGTCTGAATTATTCAATAGAATATTCTTTTCAAAGTTTTGCAGACATTTATTATTTATATTATTTCGAAAGTGTTTTGATTCATAATCTCTTCTTTTTGGAACTTCTGAAGCAAAAAGTCTTGAATTTGTTCTCATATTTAAATGATAACAATTTATAAAAACTTTTTAAACGACAGAATACATATATTTTATATATAATATATATTTTATATGTTTTTTGCACGAAATTCAACTTTAATTGACACTGAATTGTCAAAAATTGAAGGCTAAAGTCGTTATAAATTATGAATACCTGAGCGATATTTGTGAATGTTTACTGTTCGTAATTTGATGCCAGGTACACCTGTCGTAAATAAGATCATTTTTATTCAAAGGACAAAAAGTACTTAATTGTCGTCGCAATGGATTTCTAATGAACTCATTATTTAATAATAATTTAATTTTCTTGTAATTAAGTTTAATATTAAACATTAATTATAAATTATCTTGCACAGATTTCATTTCACTCCAATTATTTATATATAAATAAAAATTGTTCCCTTATTTTAACTGTAAATAAAAAGATCAGAAAAATTAAAAAAATATCAGTCATTAAATCATATAATTGTGATTAGGATTCGCTCATTAATTCTGATTTATTACTCGAAACTAAATTTAATGAATCGATGAAAACATTTGAAGAAATAAAATCAAATAATATATAAATGGAAAACAAATGATTTGAAATTCATTAATCATCGAAAGGAAAACCAGAAGAATAGACTTTTACTGATTCTTTCGGCACAGAATTCACTGATGAATGAGTTTTGACATAAATTTTCTGTTGAATATTCCTTAGAGACGATCGATATCTGTATATCCACTTATTATTTATTTGGGGCTAATCTGGAAGTAAAGCATTCAATTCATTGGTTATCAAAGTCTTATTGTCTTCGAATATGAGGTCTTAATTTGTTATCAAGAATTTGGCAAAAAAGTGTCCGAAAAAGTATTGGTCAGCACTCAAACAGTAATTATATACAGAAAAGGAGAGTCAAGTATTACATAGAATAATACTGAAGTGTCGACGAGTGGCAGACATAAGAAAAACTAATGATTGATTCATCTGATATTCACACGAAATGTTTGGATTAGTGGACCAAAAAATAGTCGAAACTGAACTACAAAATAGTAATCAAAGGTATAAATTGATTACAAGTTTTTTTATTATAAAAGTTTAGTTGAGTTAAGCCAATTATTTTCTACTTTTTATTTTTTTTGAAGACTTAATGGACTAATAATTAGATGTTTTTCTTTTATACGAAATGTTTGCTTTTTTTAAAGAAAATCTCAGAAATTCTTAGAAAACAAATAAAAATAATACCAAAAATTGAGAGCAAAAGACATTCTTAGAAGACGTTCCCAATTGGATGTAAAATTTTAATGAAGTGTTCACTTCTTTTCAAAAGAGTGGATATCATTTGACTGATTCACCAGAAAAGCCAATTATTGCGATAATGACTAACACTAATACCCGGCTCTTTATATCAACCGGAAAGCGGATCATAAAAAGTCTACACTAAATGTTGTGACGATTTTTATGAAAAATGTTTAGTTTTTATAGCGATAGCGATAAATGTATTTCGACTAAATGTCTACGCATTTAATGAGAGACAAAAATAAGAGGAAAAACGGTCCCAAAGCGTACTCACACTCTCTGTATGTGAAGTTAACCGAAAATTATGTTCCGTTTCTCGTCTATACGTCTATAGAACTCAAATTCAGAACAAAAATAATGTTTTGTTTTATGAACTGAAAATATCTTTCACTCATTTTTTAGTTTTGTTTATGAAGTGCTGTCACATAAGAACCAAATGCACAGAATATATGAAATATTAAATTGGAAAGTCGTTAGCATAAATTCTGATTAATTAGTGCCTGGCTAACTCAATTACAAAATTCAATTTATACATAAAATATATGATTAAATTTATGAGTATTTCTTCTTATATTTCAATATAATTGGATTTCTGTTCCTAATTCTAGTATTGATTTATTGGACGCAACACTATTACTGACAAATTCTGAGCCATTCTTAGGTCAATACAAGAAAACATCAGTTGAATAGTCTTTCAAATTCGTATTTTTGTTGAAAAAAAATGTCAGGAATTGAGAGGAAAATCAATTTTTTTGAATTATAAATGCAAAGAATAGAGAATATACTTTTCTTTAAAGAAAATAATGTTTTTCAGGCGGTTTTCAAATCAATTTCGTGATAAGGATTTGCTTCAAAAACTAAATAAATTATGAAATAAAAATCAAATAATAAAAAATATAAATTATATAAATAATAACATTAAAGGCATTAAAAATATTCAAATCTCTTCAAAAACAATATAACTTTTTGAAGGATAAAAAAGATTAAACTAAAAAAAACTCTCATATCCTAAAAGCAAAATATTAACTTAAATAATGAAAATATAGCCAAAAATCTTAGCGTTTTTATCAAACAAACAAAAAACTCGGAATGTATTGAAGACCATTTTTTTATTAGAAATTTTCTTTTCGTATGAAAACATGTCTCACATTTTAATAATGCTTTGAAGCATTTTCTTCATATCAAAACACATTAGAAAACTAAAGGGTATTTTCATATCTCTTTTTTCAATAAATGAAATATTCACTAAATTTTCCAGGAATTTAATAATTCTCTAGAAGTACTAGATAATTAAATAAACTTGCTCAATACTCATAAGAATATTTCATATATTTAATTTGATTTTTTTCAAGTAAAAAGAACATCAAGTACAATTTCAAATAATAAATTATATTTGCAAAACGTTTATTTAATTTAATGAAATCCTATATATAAGTAATTTATCATGATAGAATTATATTGATCCTTTTATATTTCAAATGTTCCTTTCATTTCTTTGGATTCTGACAAAAAAAATAAGTGAAAACATTCTTTTGTTGGAAATAAAAGGTATTTTTTGTGTTAAAATGATTCCCAATCGAAATAATAAATATTTTGAAATTATATTCGTTTCTTTTCACACAGAATAGGAAGAGTTGAGGTCAGTTCCTGTATTTTAAACAAACTTATCTTTAAATAAAATTTAGTCCACTTTTAATAATAGAATAAAGATTTCTCTGGAGATATTCAAAGGTATTTTAATATTTGAAGTGAAATGTGAGTCAATTCAAACTTTTGGCAAAACTATTTGAAAGCATTCATTGCTTTTCAGTACTCAAGAGATTCTTTCATAAGAATAATAAGGAATCGCAAAGAAAATCACATAAACTCTAAAATGAATTCAGAATAGAATGGATTTGATCTGATTTTCAGTAAAAATAAAATCTTTAATTTATTTCCTTCGAGTCTTCAAAATTTACGCCAAAAAATATCCGATATTTTATGAAATGTTTTTACCATTAATTTGAGTAAAACTATTTTACGATACAAATGATTTAAATTTGCATAAATTCACAATTAAAATGATAAATAGCTTTCTTCAATTTGGAAAATAGATGAAAGACTGTCTCATTTTTCCATTAACAGTAAAACCTTTACTATAAATAAGAGGAAAAGCTTTTTTCTAATTAAATGTTTATAAAATTCAATCGTTTGGTATAAGTTTTGGAACATTTTTTTGTAACATTTCATTACAATTCATAAAATGTAATTACTTTGAAGTATAGATAAAATGTTTTTTGAGGCTATTTTTCGGTGACTTTACAACTCTTGAAGTGTAAAGACTTTAGTCTTTAGTCTTCTAATTAAATGAATACAAAAAAGAAGGAAAAAGCGTTGAACTGAATGAACAAATGAAAGATAAATACAGATATAAAAGAGTGAAAACATAACAGAATAAGAGAAACTCTTTTCAGATTAATTAGAGTGAAATAATTTGATTGAATTTTTGGCGAAAATATTTTTACTCTTTTTTTTATCTTCAAAATATTTCTCTGAATACAAATGTTAACTGATTTCAATTAAATAGAAGTAGAAGTTGAGCTCAAATTCCTAATTGTAATCAACTCTTTTTTTTAGACAATAGTTTTGTTAATTAATTCAATCAATTATTGATCGAAATCTGAGGTCTAATCAAAACTAATGTCGAAACAAAAACAAATAATTTTTTGTTTGTTTTGTGAACTTTTTTATAAGAGTAAAGTTAAATTAACATGAAATGAACTTTGGATCATTGAGCAAGGTAATCAACTCTCATGCTTTCGTCATCAAAGTGTTATTATGTAGTCTCTGATTAAAAACAATTCAGTATTGAATTGAAATAAGAAATGAATTCGAGTCAAACGTCTACTATCTGTCTCTCTTTTAGAATACATATAATATTGAAAATTATAGCCCACAATAGGCTATAAAAATTTGTTATCCGATATATGGAAGTCATTTAATTAAGCGATAGTGCAATGAATAAAGTGAGCCTCACATAATTCAATCCTTCGGTTTATGTTTATGTGATTTGGGTTACTCTCACTTTGATTAAAGTCAGTCATATTCTATATATAATGTGTGACTTCATTTTTGTCCTTACATTCTCTCTCTCTCTCTCTCTCTCTCTCTCTCTCTCTCTCTCTCTCCTCTCAACTTTCAAAAAATTTGTTTTACGATTCTTTTATGAAAATCTCTCTAAAGATTTATTGTATTCAGTCTTTACATAGAATTTCATAATTCAATCAAGAATTTAGTCATACATTAAAAATGACAATCAATTAGTTTTAGAGTCTATTATAACGTCTGAAAGCTATTCATATATTTTGATAGTTATTTACAATTATTAAAATGAATTCAAAGTTAATGAAAAAGGAATTTCCATAATATTATTAATAGTCGTTAAGTTTCTAATATTTTTTATTATTGAATTCAAAGCCAATTATTTTAAGAAATAGAAAAATAATTGCATTTAAGTAATGATTTTATTGAATTGTTTGTGAAGAAGACCTGTGCCACTGTCTTTAACGTTAGTGATAATGATATGGGAATAATGATTCCCAAAACTAATTTATATTTAACGACTGGTTATCATACTTTATATGTCTTTTTTCTTCTCCCATAATATGTGATATGAATTGTGGGTCAAATAAAAAATTGAATAAAAATAAAGCAAAAAATTTAAGGAAATTATTCATTCGAGAGATGTGTTTAGGAGTTATTATTACAATTGTTTTAATTCGAGTCATAAATTATTTCAATAATTCAGTTATGAATTGAAAATTGGAGGCAAAACATCAAAAAATCAAACATCGCTTTAAGTGATTAGAATTTGAATACTATTCTTATGTTAATTGATGTCAAAAGAGTTCATTTGCAGAAAATTGCTTTCAATTTGTTTTTATTATTTTCATGTTTTAGTCAATTCATATCAAAGCTATAAATCAGAAGACAATACTTTTTTTATTGTCATTTTTGTCAGAATTTACTTCAAAAGAGCAAAATTCATGATTTGTTTGAATGTTCATTGAGTCAGAAATTCAAAGATAAACACTAGGAATAAGTGATAATTCCATTCAGTTTATTCTATTTAAATTTAGGGCTCTTTTCCTAAAATTTCAAATAAAAAAACTAAAATATTTTGATTCGTGACAACAAATATAACAAATATATAGAAATTATATGAAGAGATTATTTGGTGCAAACAACTAATGAATGGTTAGTCTTTAGTTTCGATTAACGGAAGACAATAAGAATGAGAAGAAGAAAACAAACGCCAAAAATTTAACAAAAGAACTCCGAGTAATGCAATATATTTATCAATACTATACTACAAACAAAACAATTGTCTTCTATTATAGTGAAGAAGAATAACAAAACTGTATTAATATTATCTGAGAGTTATATCAGTTATGTATTCGCAACGCATAAAACGATGCCATTTATTGTACATATTCTCGAAGCAAATAAAAAGAAAACATTTCATAAATAAAATATTTTGTTGGGATAAGTATTTTGGTTGACTCAAATTACTTTAAAAATGTAGCCAAATCAGTATCTTATCCAGGAAAAAAGTCCTAGTTTAGGTTTTGCTTACATAAGAAAACTATTTGAGGATAAGTTTAAATAAGATTAAAGAATATGAGTAATAGTAAGAACTTATAGTAAAAACGCTTATCATTTATTTCTTAAAGAAAAGTATTAAAACTTAAGTTCTATTATTAAAGGAAAGAGTAATCCCGAAATCCTAGAAATTTTATGTTTGAAAAGTCAGTCCTAAAGTTATGATGTGTTTATGATTTGTTTTTTCAATCTTCTTATCGCTTATATTTAGCCCTAATTTAACGCAATATATAAAATGCTTTTATTTTGCTATTTTGGCTCAGAATCTGTCAATACTTGTGTTGACTCAGAAGACAAATATTATCGCATTTTTCAGAGGAACCTTTGAATGCAATTCTCAACACAAGAGTATTAACACTAATGGCTAAACTTTTTACAATAGGGTTTCCTCTCATTCTGTTTGCGATTATCTTCAGTAGTGGTCATAAATAAAGGTTTAAAAATAGTCTCATTTTTCTTAAGTCAACAAAAGATAGAATTAATTTGAAAATTCTTTGGTTTTTAATGGAAACCAAATTTTATTACATTTTATTACATTTTATTATTTAATGAAAAAATTTTGATTAAATTTAATTTAAAAGTTTTACAAAATTGAGAGTAAATCCCTTAAAGTGGATTTCAATAAAGGGATCCCTCACTCGTAAAACTTTTCTTATTTTTTCATGACTTGTGATAAATAAAAACTTTTTTATAAAAAATTTAATACAAAAAATGTAAAAAAAACTTTTACTGGTTTTGAAGTCTACATTCAACAAAAAATGTGCTCGAATTTGTATTTTAACCGAAAATGTAAATTCAAAACTCGAGAACTAAAGTGTTTGATATTTCAATTGAATTGAGTGAAAGCCATCAGAAAATATTCGAGTTTTATGTTTTAGAGGTATAGACCACTGAATTCTATTTACGATAAGTGTTTTTACTCGTTGTATAATCATATGAATAAAATATCTTAATATAAGTTATATCATGCAAATAATACTGAACACTTTGCCAGAAAGGGAGTGACACAAAAGACAGAGTCGAAAAAATATTGTTTTAAATTTCATTTATATTAATATTAAATTTCATATTTTCTTTGAGTTTAAATAAATGATTATTTTAATCAAATAAATTAATTATTTTTAAAAGAATTTAATATAAAACAATAAATTAATAAAATATTTTAATTTTGAAAAATATTTCCGAAAGGCTTTTGAATTCAACAGATGTTCAGATAATATAGAAATGTATTAATTAAAACAATAGTAATCAGGATTTCCTTTTAATACAAAACTCTATTTGAAGAGAGTCTTCACAAATCGCTTGCATTTAAGTAATCTATATAGTTTTGGAATAACCAAGGTGTCCATTATAAATTACAGCATTACTATAATTACAGACATAAATATTGAAGTAATGCCATTGAGTTGTGCCCAAAGAAAAATAAAAGTAACTTAACCGCGATTTGACTGATATTTATTAGTAATGATCTACAGATTACTATCAAAAAGAGAAGAAGAGAATTATTAACCTGGTCACACATTTTATACACAGACATAACGTCTAAACGAATATTTTAATAAATATTTTGCTCAGAATATAATCTTCAATAAAATAATTAGAAAAACGTCTTTTTTAATTAAAACATTTTTCTTTATTCTTTTCTGTTAGGAAGACATCCTTTTAGAGGATTGGATCCGATTCATAGACAATTCGTAAAGTCTATTCCTACAGATGTGATAACTTTTAAAGAATTCTTTTATTACAAATTACTTATAAATTTGTCTCAACTGTTCTTTACTTAACGAAAGTTTTGTCTTTCTTTAACTGTTTTTCAGTTAAAAAATATTTAAAATTAATTAAAAAAAATAATTTTTGTTTCAAAGAGTTTGAAAAATATAAAAATGAAAACTCTGTGACACAAAGGATGAGATAAATTGAAAAAGAATTGAAAAAAAAGTGAATTTTCTTTTACTTAAAAAAGACTTTATTTCCTCGAAATCTATTTAAAGTTCGACTAATATTTCTTGGATTTCAAATAAGAGTATAAATAAATCATTTTTTTAGTTCGAATATAAAAGTATTGAACAACTTTTAAAGTAAAGCCATTCATCAGTAAAGATATACTTTTATATACGGAATACAATGAATGGGAAAATAATTTTTTGTGGATGAGATGCTCTCAGGGGTTATTCATTTGAGCCTTTCCTATCATTTCTGTTGACGAATTGAATATTGAATTACAGGAATCAATGTCTATAAAATATTTAGCAATTGATTGATTACCTCATTATGTATTTTAAGGATTTTCAAAGAGTACTTCAATAAAATAATGTCAGAAATATTGCACTAGACTTTCGCACAGGGCTTAAAAAGTTTACCCATTCTTATATTGAAGAAGAGAGCAATGATTATCGATTTATTCAATGCAAACACACCTCAGAACACACTTTTCATTCATTGATAGACAACAAAAGGAGAGGAATATTTGAATTGAAAAAAAAGAGGAAAACTCTGTTATTAAACTTTTTGAATGAATTGTTAAAAAAAAATTCAATGCATTATATGTTTCATTAGTATTGAGTCAATGGATGTTAACCTTTTGATTTGAAGGAAGAGTTTGTTTTGTTGGTTATATTTTTCATTCTCTACGCAAACATCGGATGAGTTTTTAAAACTTAATCTATGGATCGATATATTCACTGACAAAAAGTAAGGCTCTATAAAGAGATTTATGAAAACAAACATTTAGCTAATTATATCGATTAATATGAGCCATGAAATACAAAATCCATTATTCAGAGTGGAGTTGAGCGCCACTCGGGCTTAGGTCTCACTCTTGAATTATTAATTTTAATGAAACCACTTTAATCTAATCTCTATTTTAAGTGAAATTTCTGTTTGTCTATAGTTATAGTTTATATAATAATGAATAAAAACATCAAAATTCACTTGAATTCACTGAAATGCAATGAACTTTGCATTGAGTAACACAACACTCATAATAATTATTAATATTCTATGAAACAAACACTGAATTAAGGGATATCACTGACAGTACTCTGGCTTTCAGTTAATAATTTTTAGTAAAAAAGTATTTTAAACAAATTTCACTCAAAAGTGAGTAAGTATTGCGATCATTTTCAACGATAATTATTTGTTTAATGTATTTGTCTTTTATGAATGACATTAAATATTTATATTTCAATTATTATGTAAAATATATTAATTAAAGCACAGTCTCTGCTCAGGACTTATTCTAAGAGCACATGTAATACAAACTGTACTCAAATTAACAATACTCTGACACTCGAAAATGCATTTCCTACTCAATTGAGTACAATCTTTTTTTGCACAGAATATTCTTGACTAAATCAAGACTAACGAGCCTTCACTACATTTGCAACGCCTGAGTCGTATCTGAAAGACATGACTGGCATTAGTTTTATGCAAACAAATGTTTGTTTGAAAAGATTTTGATTTCCAATTTCGACAAAAATATATTCAAAATATATAATAAAACCAAAAATTTGATCCACAAATATAAGAGGAAAACAGGGATTCCTTTATTGTTTTAATGGACTGACATTTGGAGCACAGAATGCAAATCGATATACATTTGCAATGGAATGATAGATATGGAGAGACTCACAATTCTTATGATACTAACCAACGCTCCAACACATCAAATATATATGACTAAAAACACTAGAAATCAGATTTTGTTTTTTGCTTTATATCAAAGCCTTGAGTTTCGAGCTCTAGGTCTTTCCAGAGTGACCTCATCTCATACATACATATCAGCCTTTAGTGAATTCACTGATAAAATCTCTGATAAAATAAAAACAGAAAATTCTATAAATAAATCATTATATTTGCGTAATTACATTGAAATATAGAAAAGTGTTCAGGGTATGATTATAGAATACTTTCTATTGAAAAGATTTATTGTTTATTACTATCTTGATCATTTTTTAATTGATATTCATTGACCAAATTATGTAATAAATCAATTTATGTAAAGAATTATTATACAAACTTTTATTAAAAACATATTTAAATATATTATTGAATAAATTTTGATTAATTTTACCTAAATTTGATTAAATCCTTTAAAAAAAGTAGTGCTTAAAAAGTATTTTTTGATAAATTATTCAACAATTTATTTCTCTTTATTTTATTCAAACTTTGATTTCCTTAGTATAAAATTGTGAATATATTTGTGAAAGCTAATTCATTAGATGATCTCATGATAATTCTATTAGAATCTATTTTAGTTCTCAATTTTTAAATTTTTTTAATACAAATCTATAATTCAGTTAATTAATGATTTTTTGTATAAATCTTATTGAAAGACAACTTTTCCTCATATCTTATGGTTTTCTAGTCTTTGGAATCGTTGTTTGTATTGATCGGAGGATTTGTTTCGGGGGTTGAGTTTAGAACAAAGATTTAGAATTTCAGAGACAATAGACGAGTGATGGGACTTTTTGGACACCAATTAGAAGTAGTTGGTACCTACCAGGGACATTCAACAACAAAATGGTAATCAAAACTTAATTATGAACTGAAGAGTCATTCTATTGGGCAGACATTGCATTCATTTTCATATTTCTTTCTCTAAAGGACAAGGGCCCATCTTGTGCTGTGATTGGGATCTTCAATTTGATATTTTTTTTCGATGACCCATGATGACTTGCTACTAACCCTAGAACAAAATAAAAATCGATGCGTACAATTTTTTATAAAAAATTAAAATGTCAATTTCTTAACCATTGGGTCAATGGGAGAAATCGCAACTTTGAGCCGCTAGATGACCGCGATCCCAACAATTAAATCGAATGAAAATTTTTGTGTCAAAAGATAAGGGTAAAAGACGATTTTTAGCAAATCGAAAAGATGCATCTTTTTTTTGTTTGACCGCTAGAGAGCGTCAAAGTTTTTGCAACTTTTGAGGAAAATTCTGTTGAAAATGGGTTTCAATTGAGGCATTGGTATGAATATCATACAAATTATCGATAACAAACATTTTAAGCTAACAGGGGGCGCATAATGATCAAAATTTGATGAAAATCGAAAAATATGATTTCGTATATCATATAAAACTACTTATTCGAAAAGATAAAATGTTGTTACATATGTGATGAATCAAAATAAGTTAATAAAGTTTATGAGAAATCCACACAAAAAAAATTTATCTTAATTTTTTATGAAAAATTTGAAATTTGCCAGCATTTTACTATCTTTCCTGCTCCAAAGTGTGGCTTGTCATATATCATTGGAACGCGTAACATGAGAGGAATTTATATTTCAAATATGATTTGCTGGAAATCAAGGAATCAAAAGTTAGGAGATACGCCTTTTGTATATTTAAATAATTAAGGTAAAGGGCATAACTCATAATTAGGTTTGGTTTAGTTTAAGATAGTTCAGGTTTGTTTTGGTTAGATTTGGTATGTTTATGTAAGGTTTAATTAGTTTTAGTAATTAGGTTAGTTAAGGTTAGTATAGTTAGAGGGCGATTACCAATGCATCGATTGAAACTTATTTACAAAAAAAATTCCATCAAAATCACTCATTGAGAAGATAATTAGGAATGAGTTGAAACAAAATACATTGTTTATTGATGCTCGGGCTACAAGCCTGAGATATAACATAGGTTAAGTCAAAGAAGAAATATAAATACTCAAATTGTAATGTGATTTAATCAAATAAAACATATAATACAAATATTTACAAATAATAGTAATAAACATTGAATCCAAAATTAATCAATTACGAAATATTTACAACAATTCATCTTCATTCTCAGACATTTCAACTTCGTGGCTGTCGAAAATGGCTGACAAGTCACGATAATTATTCAAATTGATATTATTGTGTCTGGCGTATGAGAGATACCAGACAATCGCGCAAACATGCGAACAGCAGCCAACTGTTCGTAATCCGGATTTACATCTACAATAATATCCTTCAATCGATTCGTAACCTCG
>JAQFZM010002403.1:0-13818 GCA_034695785.1 Galumna obvia | reverse complement strand
ATTGAGAGAAATTTTTAAGAAAGTTTCTAGAAACTTTCTAGGCAATTTTCAAAATACGAGAAATTTGCGAACACTAGCTGTTACTGAAGTTTTAGAAATTTTAGAAAGTATAAATAAATATATGAATCACAGATTAGTTCTCCCCCTCTCAATATTTTGGTCAACGGATTTTACCAAAAAACTTCTAATTTTTCTAAAATCGATTAAAATAGAGTTCCTTTTGATCTTTGATATAGCACACAAAGTAGATAAAAATAAGTTTAGTTCTTTAAAAAAAATTCATAAATTACTCAATTAATAACTAATTAAAGAAAATTTAATTATAAATATTATATATGTATAATTATAATTATAAAAGTCTAATTATTTTATAAATATTTCATTAATAATTGCGATTATAAATTTTAATCATTACATAGATGTTTCTGATAGAAATTCTTCGTTTGGCCTACAACTCATTTGACCTACATTTCAAAAGCTAAATAAATAAATAAAAATAATTTAATTTATAAAAATAGCTGAATCTAAGTGAACCTACATATTTCAATACAATGTAAACTAAAATAATTAAATTTCATCTAATCTCTTGTTTATGATTTCACTCGATTACTAAATAAGTTATATTTTTTACAATAGTGACCCTATTTTAAAAGAGTTATAAGAACTTTAAAAAATAATGTTCATTCTCTGTCCCCTTCAAACTTTAGTCGGTTTAATAATAACTTTATTAAGGCACTTCATTTATGTTTCATTAAAGGGATGCCAAAATATGATTTCCAGAGCACTACTGGAACTTCACACTATTTTGTCAATAAAAACTTTAGAGGACTCGAGTGTTAACTGAATATATATTCAAATAAAAATCATTTTTATTTCAATTTAAAAATTATGTAATTATTTGACTAAAAATTATTTAAAATGGATTTCAATAGTCTTAACGACGACTGTCTTTCAATTATCTTTAATTTAATTCCATTAAAACAACTAATTGTGAGCCGAAGAGTTTGTAAACATTGGCGACAAAGAATTGGTTTGTATTTACCTTTAATTTCAATAAAAAAAAACTAAATTTTGTTTTTATTGTAATAAAAGATGAGTTTATTGTAAACAAAAGAGTTTTGGTTTACAACCAGAGTATAAACGGTAACAAAAAGGACCCGTATTTCTATAAATATAAGGACGACATCGAATCGATGATTGATTTGAATCAATTCGAGCGTTTCATTCAATTAATGCCTAAATTGATTGAAATCAGTTTAATCGGTAATTATTTTCATTTAAATTTCATTTCATTTATTATTCAATTATTTAAGGAATTAAAGCAAATGACGGAATGCTTCCACTGTTAGCCAACAACTGTTCCAAAATAAGTCGTCTTCACATTATGTCGGGCGAAGAATCGCTAACTTTTGTTGGTTTTAAGTATTTGGTGGAGAAATACCCACTTCTGAGTCATTTAGATTTACCCAATTGTCAATTAGACGATGATTTGATTCATATCATAACAACAAAACTTCAAAATTTAGTTCACTTTAACTTTAGTACTGACAGAAGCCGTAATACTCGGGGGACCCGACTCTCCCGATTCACGGGTCAGACACTGAAAAAAATTGGACCTAAAATCAAGACTTTAATGATTGGGGAGAGTATGTATTGGGACGAACAGCTCATCCATTCCCTAATCAATAGTCCCGCAAAACACGTGACAACACTTAAAATGCATTTATTCAAACTTAAGAGTTTGCAAACTATTTGTGAAAATATGAGTCAATTACAACAATTTTACTGCAGTTTTAATGGCGGAGACATTAATACAAATGACAATAATATCGGATGTATTAAACATTTATCAAAACTTCATAGTCTTGAAGTTCTTGAACTCATTGATGACGGAAGACATCACTGCGGAATCAAAGGCTGTTGTAGTGTCTATACGTTAACATCTCTGAGCGATGCTCTCAAAGGAATGCCTAAACTAAAAGTACTGAAACTTCTGGACTTTGATAACTGGCACTCAGATAAACCCAATATCGACTCTTTGCTCAGTCAACTCAAACAAATGTGTCCCCATTTGACTGAATTGGGATTAAGTGCAGGTCTTTTTCAACTCAAGAGTGAAAGTTATGGACTCATTTCAATGCTTAATGTGAGTCGAGTGACAATACAGGGCGACAACGCTCTCATTGAAACACAAAATAACTCCAAAAAAGACCACATCTCTAATGAAGTTATTATTAATTTAATTGAATCCAACAAAGACTTGGTTTGGCTCAAAGTCGAAAACTGTCCGCTCGTTAACGAAACCGCTGTTAACTCTATTTTAAATATTGGATCAAAACGGAAGAGACAACGAATTCATCTGATATTTCATAACATTAGTGCAAACACTTTACAACAAATCAGTGAAGAAATACCTGAAAACGTGAATCTAGTCATAAACAGAGAAGACGATGACGACAATCCTTTTGATTTCAATTATAGCGATGATTACACCTCTTCTATTGACTCTTCAGATGTCTTATCAGCTAATTCTTTATCCGGTGAAGAAGAGGAAGAAGAAGAAGAACCGGACGAAGAAAACTTCGACGGATTTATATAATTTATTCCCTAAATATTATTACATTAACCGCCAATAAAAGTAAATCTCAAAAGGGGTTTACAGTTATCTTGGTAAGGTTATACCAAATCTGTAAAAAATTATTGAAACTCATCTAAACGTACATGTACCTTTATCCGTAAGGTTAAGGTATTTGTTTTCTGTTACTTTCGAACAACTTTTAAAACAAATACTTTTATATAAAAAGAAATGATTATATAATTAATGAATGAATGCAAAACTTTCCCTAAAGTGTTGTCCTTCAAAACTCATCCTTTTATTATTTCAAGGCTTCACTTCGAGTATTATTTATTTTTCTTAAAATAAATTAAGTATTTGTTATATAATGCGAACTCTAAGTCTTTTAATTATTTTATTGATTTTTATTATTAAATGTGAGAACACATATGAAACGGTGGTATTTATTGGTCGGACCACCGCTTGTGATACTTGTGATGGAATAGAAACCAATTCTATGCGAAATATCATTTGCTGTACAAAATTCAGTAAATGTTGTATTCCGGACACAATCGATGGTTACTTAAAGGAAGTCGAGAGACAAAAATCACAGAAAGGAGTCATTAATACTACGAGAAGAGTGACAACAACTCTCAAATCTAATCGAAACCGAAAACCAAAACCAAAGGCTAAGAAAACTTCAAACAACAAAAGTTATGCCACAATTAATGAAAGGGCTTTTGTTGATCTTTTTGAAAGAGCTCTGGTTTCGTCCCTTTCCTCTGATTTTAATGAATCCGTTTTAACAAAAATAAAGATATGATGAGATAAGAGACACCCATTTGTGTCTCAATTTTATATTTTTTGAAAAAAAGTTTTTTAAACAAATATTTTGTTATTAATTTCAAGATTTTAATGATAGGGAAGAGTAGTATTGGAATCAACAGATCATCCAATAGTTGACAAAACTAATGACAACACTTAAGATTTATTTGTTAATAAAATATATTTCGTATTAAAAATATAAAAACTAATTAAAATTTGATTTATAGCTATAGTCTGGAAATGGGAAAAGTCTGGGAAATCACTATTTTTAAGATTCTCTCAAAAAACGCATAAATTTATTATTAAAAAAAACTTTAAATTCTTAAACTCTAAAACGTTTTTCAATCAATTATTAATAGATTTAAATCGTTTAAACAAAAAGTATTTATATTGTATTCCATTTTCCTCTTGAATTTCTTGTGGTATACTTTTGTCTTCATTTGTAATGTCGACGAACTCTTCAGTATTTATTTGAGGAAAGAAAGCGTCGCACCGGAAGTCGGCCTCAATTTTTGTTAAATAAATGTATTGCAAATGATTCCAATCGATGGCCTCTTTATAAATGTCTTGTCCTCCGATTACAAACAATTTATCGATTGAATCGTTTTTAGAGAGTTCTTCGACTGAGTCTTTCAAAGAGTGGAAGAGATGGTGAACCCCTTCAGGGACTTCACTCAAACTTCGACTCAAAACAACATTAATTCTATCGGGAAGTGGTCTATACTTCTGAGGAATTGATTGCCACGTCTTCCGACCCATTATTACAGCGTTTTGTTTGCCATCACTTGAAGTGGTTGTCATTCGTTTGAAATAAGACATCTCTTTCTTAAGATTCCACGGAAGGCGTCCTTCAATTCCTATTCCATTGTCTTTACAAACGGAGACAATAAGTGATAACTTCTTATTAGACATTATTTTTAAAAATCAAAGTTAGAGTCAAAAAATTAATTAAAGAAATCTAATAATAACTCTAATAATTAAATCAATTGAAAATAATTAATGACATGAGTTGAAGCGCGAAATTATTACATCATTACTTATACTAAATACCTTTTAGTGTTATTACAATTAATAGTTTTAACATTAAATGTATAGTAAGAAAAAGTACCAAATCTTTATGAGTACATCTGTGACAACAATAATAATTATTATTGACGCACATGTCGTTTGTTTACATGAATTTTTGACAAAACTTTTGTCAAAAATCTATTTTATTTTAATCTTATTTTAGAGAATAATCTCTAAAATGAGAAATAAATTAATAAAATTTAATGAGAAATATGAGAGACTTTTGGCGGACAACAAACGAATGGCAAAGAAATTAATTTGTCTGAACTCACAATTAATTATTTGTCAACAAAAATGTCTGTCAATTGAATCTGCATTTGATTTGTCACAAAAACTGGTCCAACACTTAAAGACAGAGAATCAGTTGTTAAAGTCTTCAGCCCCCGATCTTTTCTCTTTATCCCATCCTTTAGAGCCACAAATTTTAAGCCCTCTTTTAGCCATAACTGACGGCACAGAAATTGGTATTCCATTAAATGAGACTCAAAGTGAAAACCAGTCAACAGATAATAATCCGAATAATTTATGCAAAAGTGATTTAATTGCCGTTCAGTACGAAAAAGAAATTAAAGAATTGCGCGAAGAATTAGAGCTCTTAAAGTGTTTGCCTTTGGATAGAGTTGTGGTCACAAAAGAGGATCAAATCAAAGCTAAAAGTTATTTATCGGACACTTCAGACTTAGAAAACGAGGAAATGGATGTCGATATCGATGGTAAGCATTTGATATGGTTTTAAGAATTTAATGATTTTAATGATTTTGTTTAGTGATATCGTCTACATCTGAAAGAAATAATGTCTCAAAAGAGAAGTGCAAATATTGCGGACGAAAATTCACTGAATTCAGTGCTTTTGAAGAACACAAATCTTTGCATAAATCAAGTGATGGACAACAGATTCGTTGCGCAGAAGATTTATGCGGTCATCAGTTTGACTCAAAACATGATCTGAAAGAACATCTGAAAAAAATCCATAAAAATAGTGACAGAAATAAAACCTATTCTTCACTCATTAAAAAGTTTCAAATAAATTCGAGTCAAAACAAAAGAGTCTTTAAGTGTTACGAATGCGATAAAGAATTGGCTTCAATGCATAGCTTAAGAAGTCATCAAAAGGCTATTCATAACGTCGTGACAACATTTAAGTGTAAATTTAGTGGTTGTGAACAGAAATTTGAAAAATCTTCTGAATTAAGAGCTCACGAAGAGGAACATCGAAAGAATAAGTCATCGATCGGTAAAATATTTATTCTTTTATTAATAAATAAATTAATTTTTGATTTAATTTCTAAACAGAGTTTAAACAAACGCCAAATAAAACTCCTGTTTTGTCCGAAAATGTAGATAATGAAACCGAAAAGAATTCCAATGAGACACCAGTTCCTACTCCTCCAAAAAGACCCTTTCCCTGCAAATATGAGGGCTGTAATCACTCTTATATTCATAAGACAAGTCTTAAGAAACATGAAGAAAAGTTTCACTCAAATAGTATCATATGTTCATCACTTTCTAATACAAATTTAGATACAGTGGTGACTACACCTCAAGACTTTGGAGCCAGACTTCAATTACTTAACTTATTTGTCTCAGAACAGGGAAAGATCGCACAGTTCTGAACAAATTTAAAATTTTTAAAATAATTTTCTCTCAATTTTTAAAACTTTAAATTATTTTATCGACAAATAAATCAATCGATTAAATCATTGAAATATAAATTGAATTAAATTTAAGTTCAGTTATAAATAAATAAAAAACATTGTATTCAAAAATAAAATAAAATTATAAAACAAAATAATCTTTGTATAAGAAATCTATGAAATAAAAGTTAATTCTTAAATAAATTAAGTGAAACCAAATCATTGTTTTAATGTTTTTTCCATTCATTCAATTTTCTGATTTCAAATCCAAAGTTTTAATTAAAAGTCAAATGAAAGATAACTCGTGAAGAGGCGCTCAAATTAGATATGATTGCATTGATTGGCGTTTCTCTTTTAAGAGCTTTTCTTTATTGGTTTGGTAGCATTAGTTGAGCTCAATATTTTCGATTCTGTGCTCATTCTGTCTTCACTTCTGTTGACTTTTATGCAATATTTTCAGATAACTTTTTATTAAGTGTTCAAACAATTGGTTCATATGTTTTTGAGTGGGAATTAAGTGATTATATGAGTTATTCATTAAACTCTAATTTATATTAAGTGTCGTTCAAAGAGTCTAATATTTAATTCAAATGCAATCAACTAATGGAAGGCTTTTCGCAGTATTTTTGTGGAACAAAACTTTGGGTAAATTATATTTTTTACGATTTAAATTGACATTAATTTAAAAGGATTTAAACTTAACTTGGTATTCAAATCAACCTGATTTCACGTTATGCTTTCGAGAGACTTTTCTTATATGGTTTCCCTGTTTTTTCTTATGGATATTCAGTCCATATGAATGGCACAGAATTTCTAGAAATCATGAAAATAAAAGCATTTCCTCCAATGGATTGAATTCTATGAAAATTGTCAGTAAATGACTTCATTTAAATAATTTTATAGATTTTATCCTTTAATAGGTTTTATCACTTATTCTTCTAATTTTAAGTATTTGTGATTTGATTCATGTTTTGGTTCACTATTACTATTATTTCGAGGATTCTTTACACCGATTTTCATATATAACTCCTGCCATCAAATGTCTTACTTTCGTTAGTTTTTATAAAATATTATAAATTGTTTGAAATTATATATTGTTTTGAACAGATTGTGTCGACTTCACTCCTATATTACAATCGGGTCAAAGGAGTGGTCAGATCTTATGTTCTGTTCTTCTTTTGGTTGTTTCTAACCCTTTCCAATATAATTACTTATCGCTCGTTATTTTTGATGACATTCTCCAAAGTAAGAGTTTATTTCTAATCATAAATTATTTTTCTAATTTCTAATCATTTTTGAATTCAAAGGAAGAATTTGATGGAATAACAGATGACTTCTCATATGTCTTAAAACTTTTGTTTGTGGTCACAGTTTTCTCTCAAATGTTTTTATCCCTTTTTGGAGAATCATTTCCAAGATTAGACAAATCTAATGTTTGTATAAACTTTAGTAAAGTGTGAAAAATAAATCGATTCTAAAATTAGTTTGCAAGATCAGACATATTATATGTAATAGTAAGTCAGAGCTGTCTTAAAGTAAATCGTGATTAAGTTAGTTGAGAAATGCACTTATTTCTCACACTTTACCTTGTTAAGTTTACAATAATTATAATATTATCCTTAATAATTATTATACAGAAGGAATGTCCAGAAAAATACGCTTCAGTGGTATCTGTTCTGTCGTTTTGGTGGTCCAATCCTTTGATATTTTTAGGTTATAAACGAAGTCTCACTCAAAATGATTTATGGAATTTGAGTGAAGAGAACAGAACTGAATATAACTCAAAACAATTTAATAAAAGTTTTAAACCAAATCAGTGGTCAAAAAGGAGAGGAATTTTGAAATCACTTCTTATGACTTATTGGTTAGAATTGAGTTTATTGGCGTCACTTAAGTTTGCACTTTGTTTTCTTCCGTACGTAAATCCAACTGTTCTTAACCTTATCATTGATTTCATGAGTAAAGAGAGTGTTGAACCAGATTGGCATGGTTATCTCTATGCTAGTATCATGTTCATTTCACCGATGGTTGAATCTGTGCTCTCTAATCAGTATTATCGTTGGACAGGTATTATAGCACTCAGAATGAGAACGTGTTTAACAAATGCTATTTATAAGAAAGTAATTTATATTTTAATAAAATTATTAAGTCTTTTGACACAATTATTCGATGACTATTTAGAGCCTCAGATTATCAAATACTGGGCGTAAAGACTTCACTGTCGGACAGATTGTGAACCTAATGTCAATCGATAGCCCAAGAATTTCAGAATTTGTTCTAACAATTAACGAGAGTTGGGCCGTTCCCCTTCAAATTGCGATCGCATTTTACTTACTTTGGGCACAATTAGGCGTCGCATCGCTCGCAGGTATTTTAAGTCAACTTATTTTAAGTCAAATTTTAGAATCCATTGATTGCAGGTTTGGTCGCAATTTTTCTATTGTTTCCAATAAACAGTTATATTACCCGCAAATTGCGAGTCATCGCAGCAAAACTTATGTCACATAAAGACAAAAGAATTAAATTATTAAATGAAATACTCAGTGGTATTAAAGTATTAAAATTTTATGGTTGGGAACCATCTTTTGGAGAACAGATCACACGATATCGCGAACAAGAAATCAAATGTCTAAAGACGAGGGCCTATTTAGAGGGACCAATGGTTTTCATATTCATTTTTGCTCCGTCTTTGGTCAGAACATAACATTTATTTATTATAAGTTATGACTTTTATGTGTTTTTAGGTCGGAATCACATCATTTGCCACTTATATTCTCATCGATAGCTCTAATATATTGACTCCAAAGATAGCATTTGTTTCTCTTTCACTCTTCAATCAACTAAAAGATCCGCTCAAAGATTTTCCACAAATAATTTCCTGGTATACTATGGTTTGTCAAACAGAAAAATAAGTTACCTTGATCAAATTTTAATTGAATACTTTTGGTTTTAGTTTATTGTGTCCTTAAATCGATTAAATAAGTATATGAGTGGCGATGAAATCGATAACAACTCTGTCCGAAGAAATCATTTGGGAAAAGAAGCCATAAATGTAGAGAAGGCATCGTTTTCGTGGGCAAAGGGTGACTCTCCGATACTCAATGATATATCAATGAAAGTCCCTAAGAATTCACTGTTTGCTGTTGTGGGTCAGGTCGGATCAGGCAAATCATCTTTACTTAATGCACTTCTCGGAGATATGGTTAAACTGAAAGGAAGTGTTTCTGTGAGCGGTAGTATCGCATATGTGCCACAACAGGCGTGGATTCAAAACACAACTTTAAAACAGAATATTATTTTTACAAATCCTTTAAATGAATTAAAACTCAATCAAATCATTGAAAGCTGTGCTCTTATTCCGGACATAAAAATACTTGAGGGCGGACTCAACACTGAAATTGGAGAGAAAGGAATCAATTTATCGGGTAATCCAATCAATTGGATTAATGTTTGATTTATTGATTTTCTAATGAAAAGGGGGACAAAAGCAAAGGGTATCCCTGGCCAGAGCCTCTTATTCAGATGCAGACATCTATTTATTGGACGATCCCTTATCTGCTTTGGATGCAAATGTAGGCAAACAAATCTTCAATCGAGTAATTGGACCGAAGGGTTTGCTAAAAGACAAGACCAGGATATTAGTCACTCATAAAATTTCTGTGTTATCCAAATGCGATCAAATTATTGTTATGAAAAACGGATCCATTTCTGAATTCGGTTCATATCGTCAGTTACTTGAAAGTGGCGGACATTTCGCAGAACTAATACGAAATCATATCTCTGAGGAATTAAATGAAGACATATCTAAAGAAGAATTAAATTTAATCGACAAAATCATCAAAAAAGACAGTTTACGAGAAGATTCAGTTCAAACACTTAGTCCTCAGAATATTATTACTTGTGATGGGATTCGAGGAATTATAAGCACAGAATCCAAAGTACATTCACCGCAGAAATTGACTAAAAATGAAGAAAAAGTATCAAAACTAATAGAAGAAGAGAAGTCCGAAACGGGTTCTGTCAAGTGGTCTGTTTATTGGCAATACATACAAAAAATGGGAACCATAGGAGCTCTGACTGTTTTCTGTTCATATATGATGTCCACTGCCTTTAATGTTGTTTCCAGTCAGTGGTTGTCCCTCTGGAGTGAGGATTCTAATGACCCTCAACTGGTCGATGATATTCGTTGGCGAAACATAAGACTCGCCGTATATTCAGTATTGGCGTCAGGAGAAGCACTTTCTATGTTATTCACAATAATTACAATAAATTTATCGGCGCTCAGAGCCACTCGTCTTATGCATAGAGATATGTTATACCGTATGTTTAGAGCCCCGATGTCTTTCTTCGACACAACACCGATGGGACGGATATTAAACCGATTCGCGCGAGATATTGATGTTTGTGATACTCTTCTTAATAAGAACTTTAGGGGGACTTTAAGTCAAGTGTTTAGAGCTGTTTCAGCGTTTGTGGTAATCGGTATCGAAACCCCAATAGTGTTGGCGGTCATACTTCCAATAGCATTGGTTTATGTATTTCTGCAAAACCTTTATATCTCAACCTCTCGACAACTAAAACGAATTGAATCGACGACTCGTTCCCCTGTTTTTAATCATTTTTCGGAAACCCTTTCGGGAGTCACCAGTATTAGAGCCTATGATTCAAATGAAAAATTTATTGAAGAATCAAATAAAAGAGTGGACACAAATAATATCAGCATTTTTTGTTCGATTGTCACCACTTATTGGCTTTCATTTCGATTAGAATTTTTGGGGTATTCTATGGTTTTTGCAAACGCTTTATATTTAGTTATATCGAGAAACAGCATTAACTCGGGAACGGCTGGACTTACTCTGTCCTATGCCCTGACAGTGACGCGAACTTTTTCACATTTAATTAATAGTTTTAGTGCTTTAGAAACAAATATAGTGTCCGTCGAACGATGTCTCGAATACACTCGAATTCCTTCTGAGGTCAGAATAATTTAAATTAATCGAAAGGTTTATTAAAACCATTTTTATATATAAAGGCCTTCTGGAAAAGCAGACCTGAAAACAGACCCGACGATGACTGGCCTTCAAAGGGTTCCTTAACTTTTGAGAAATACAATACTCGATATCGCGAAGGATTGCATTTAGTTTTAAAAGAAATTTCATTTAACATTAAAGCGGGTCATAGAGTAGGAATAGTGGGCAGAACTGGTGCTGGAAAATCTTCGTTGACATTAGCGCTGTTCCGTTTAATTGAAGGGTTTGGCGGCACTATTTATATTGACGGCATTGACATCAGTTCCATTGGATTACATGACCTCCGCTCACGACTAACAATCATACCTCAGGAACCAATTCTGTTTATGGGAACTCTTAGATTTAATTTGGATCCGTTTAACAAACACTCCGATCAAAAGATTTGGAGGGCTTTAGAATTGTCTCATTTGAAGCCATTTGTGGAATCGCTTGAATTTGGTCTCAATCATGAAGTGTCTGAAGGCGGCGATAATCTAAGTGTTGGTCAGAAACAGTTGATATGTTTATGTCGAGCACTTCTTCGAAAATCAAAAATCTTAGTCTTGGATGAGGCGACCGCTGCCGTTGATATTGAAAGCGATCAAATGATTCAACAAACCATTAGACAAGAGTTTAGTGACTGTACTATCATTACAATCGCTCATCGATTGAATACAATTCTTGATTACGACAGAGTTCTGGTTATGGACAGAGGAGTTGTTGTGGAATATGATTCGCCACAAACTCTACTCAAAGATCATAACTCTATTTTTTATTCAATGGCCAAAGATTTTGGACATTTATAACGATTTTAATGATTTTGTTATCATTGATTGAATTCTTTTCATCGAAGAAATCATCGAAAATGTGCTAAAATTCTCCAATAATTAACTTTTTTCTATTTAAGAGTCGACTGAAAAACTGAAAATATTTTCATAAAATAAAAGTTTAAAAAATTTTCATTAAAATTTTTGTCTCAAAAGTAAAGCATTTAAAGTTAGTACAGTCTGGGCCCGCTTTAGGTCAAACGTCAATAAGTCAAAACTCGATTTTAGTCAAAGTTTTTTAAAGCCCGAACTTCTCCTATGAATGCTATAATGTTATGAGTACTCTAATTAAGTCAATTCGCTTTTAGTCAAAACTCGATTTAGTCCACAAATATTATCATAAAAACTGTAAATTATACTCAATTTTAGTCAAATTTATTTTATGAAATCAATGTTTAGACTAATATTTATTTTAAATAAAGTCTAATATATCAGCAAATATTTTAAATTTGACTTTAAGTTTATAGTTATTAGGTTATTGGATATACAATGGACACCAGAACTGATGGTTGGCCACTACAAATAAAGGGGAATAACTATTTTTGCATACAAGTGGTGTAATAACCGGGAAAAAATAATTGATTCTTTTTGTAACACAGATTCAACATATTTTAAGAGTCTTATGAAAACAAATTACCCGAAAGTAAAAGAAAAGTTGAGATAATTTATAAGAAAAGCTGAAAATGAAGGTTTAATGAACAACAAATTGACAATTAAGAGCTCAACAATTGGAAGATAAACATAACTATAATTGGTTTAAGTGTTCAAATGGATATTTTAATCATTTGATTAAAAGAAATGCTGTGAAATAATCCAAAATCAATGTTTTTAAAGAATAACATGGTGACTTTCAAACTTTCACATAAATCTTAAACTAGATTATTTTAAAAAATGCTGACAAAAATTTGGTTTTGAAATTCAAACTATAACCATGGTAAACTTGTATGTGCAAAAAGGTGAGATTCTGGGACTTTATGAAGTTGACTGTATATAAGGAATAAAAGCCTTCTCTTAAATTTGAAGATAATATGCCATTTATATAATGAACAAATTTCTCAATCCAATCGTCTTCATTATAATGGCATTAGAGTGTACTTATCTTAAAGGTTTGAGGTTATGATTAGAGTTAGGTTTAAGTTGTGTCAAGGTTAGAAGTTTGGTTTAAATTTCAAAGTTACATTTAATTGATTATAAATTCTACTTTGTATAAAAAATTTTATTTGATCTGACTTATAGCTTGATTATTTACAAATGTGATGGTCACTCTATTGACCAAAATAACCCCACTCGAACATCATTTGGCCATTCCTCACATGTTTTTTGTAATTATAAATTGTAATATATATTATAATTTATAATTAATAGAGTGGATTATCGATGTAATGAAGTAATCGATTACTCAAAAATAGTGTATAACATCGGTTAGTTAATTCGATGGGTTATTATTTTGCATTCTTTATTATAGTATTAGTTTTTAAATTTATTTAATAAGAAAGTTCAAAAATAAGATCGGTACTTAATTAGATCTATCATCCACTGTATTAATAAACAGTGATGGCCACCAAAAGCTCAAATACTAGAGGTTATAAAAATATCAAAATATTTGCACTAAAGTCTAATTTTCTATTTTAAATATTAAAGTATTTTAAGTCTAGAATTCTAGAAAAATATCAAATTTGAGCTCAAAAAATAAAAAGTTAATAGGGGTCAGCTTTTTATTTAATTTTTGAAGAACAATTTTTTCGTTGCTAGGGAGTATCCAAAATATCCCCCTATACCCCCTGTGGCCATCACTGATAGATTAATAATTATAAAAATTCTCCCAAAAATTCATTAAAAGAAATGTCGAGTGAGAGCTAACAAACAATTAAAATTCAAAATTTAAATTCAATAGAAATAGT
>JAQFZM010002402.1:0-13826 GCA_034695785.1 Galumna obvia | reverse complement strand
AAGAAAGTTGGAGCGAGAGCAAATGTAAATATAATAATAAAAATTTATTACTTAATTAGATTATAAATAGGATTCTCTAATAAAACATCCAATTGATGCGTTTGAGCTCTTTTTTAACAAACCTTTAATGAGTTCAATCATTGAATTCTCAAATAATCAAGGGAAGAGTCAAAATAAAGATTTTCAGATATTCACTGAAGACGAACTTAGAAAAGTTTTCGCAATTCAAATAGTAATGGGAGTTAATAAGCTCGCAAATGAGAAAGATCATTGGTCTGAAAGAAAATTTCTTGGGACGCCAGATATCAAAGATGTCATGACAGTTAAACGGTTGTAAATCTATATATTCTAAAATAATAATAAAGTTTCTTAGATATCTCGAAATAAAGAGATCCCTCCGATCTTATGACAAAACAACTGCCGATTCCGAAGATCCTCTCCATAAGGTTAGGGATATATTAGAACATATAGCAAACGTCTCTCAATTCGAATACCAGCCCTCGAAAGAACTGTCCGTTGACGAAAGTTTAGTTAAATTCCAAGGACGGTGGTCATACAAACAGTATATCCCATCAAAGAAGGCTAAATTTGGAATAAAGTTTTACTGCTTATGCGAAGCAAAGACTGGGTATCTCCTGAATTGGAAGTGTTATTGCGGTAGAGAGACTTTTGATGGCTTATCTTATGGCACAGGAATTACCCTTAAGCTCTTAAATTATTTGGAAAATAATTCTGGCCATGAGATATTTACGGACAATTTCTATACATCTCCTGAGTTAGCAGATAAACTTATTGAAAGGGGTAAACTAAATACATTTTAATTAATAAATTTAATATTTAACTATTTAAAGGAATGGGATTAACCGGAACAGTAAAAGGAAATCGTCAGGGTCTGCCGTCAATTATCAATAAAAAGAATAACCCTTTAAACGTCAAAAACACTGGTCCCATTTATTTACGTAAGGGAAAGATATGTCTGGTATCATGGTATGACAAGAAAGTTGTCAATGCATTATCTACAACTCATGGTATCGGAACTATAGCTGTTACAAGAAATTCTAAAATTGGCAAAAATGAAGTCCAAAAACCCGAAATTATAAATTATTATAATCAGTTTATGGCTGGAGTTGATCTCTATGATAAGAAATGGAAAACTGAATCATACTCTCATAAGTCAAATAATTGGACCCAATGTGTACTAAATTTATGTAAAGAGATAGCTCTTTTAAACGCACACATTATCTTCAATTCTATTTACAAATCTGAACAAATTCCATCGCGAGAATTCCGTCTCCGAGTTGCCGAAGCTTTAATCGGGAAGACTAAATTTGAAATGAAATTGGTAATCACGAACCCATGTTTGGCTGCACATGCAAAGTTAATCAAAAAAGACGAAAGAAAGGACTGTAATTTGTGTAGTACACGAGAAAACCGCAAAAAAGTTTCAAAATTTTGTTCAAATTGTAGTCTTCCATTTTGCAATACATCGGATTCAATAGAGTACACATGTTTTCAGAAACATCTTCGAGAAAAGTAAGTTCTTAAATTTTAATTAATTAATTAATTTAATAATTTACTTTAATTATTTCAGGTGTTAATGTTTTATAATTATTAAAATTTTAATATTTATACTTTAATTATACTAATAAATTAATACCTAGGGTGTTGGGAGTTGACAATTTTGTTAATAGTCCACTAGGTTTTTTTGTAAATATTTTCTAGTATTTTGTGATAAATAAATAAATTTGGTTTCAAATTTTTATATTAAATATTAAATTATTAATTTATTCGTAACAATAAATAGTGTAAACTGTATTTGGAATTCAAATTCGAATAGCTTCTCAACAATGTGGACAATTTGTCCACAATTGTTATGCGCGTGAACTTTATCGGTTAATAGCCTGTAATTTATAAATTAATATCAAAATCACTTATATAATGTATTTAAAAATACAACGATTTGGGCCTCGTTATTGAAGTTAATTTTGAATATTCTTCCAATTTCTTTTAACTTTAACAAACAATCACTTTGATTTTTATATTTTTTTGTCGATTGTTATTTTACTTAGCAAGTTATTTTGTTTTAGTGTATATTAATCCTCTTCTAAACATTAAATATAACATAAAATAGTAAAATTATTTTGCAACTTTCATCAATAAGACTTAATTAAATAAAAGTTCATTTTTAAAAGACTATAATATTAAATTTAATATAAAAATTATCGATGAAATTGATTTTAAAAACAAAAAAATTTGGATAATTTCCAATATTGCATACAGTAATTAAAAACAGGAAAATAATTTTTGTATTGCGGCTCGATTTTATCAAGGTTATATTAGAAATTTTTCGACAAAATTTTGAACACTTATTCATTAAATGTTCTTTTTCATAAAAATTTTAAAATTATTTAAAATCATCATGTAATTTTTTGAAATTCATTAATTTTTGTTATGTAAGTAAAAAATCGGAAAAAAATCATAAAAAATCATCCAGTCATTTATAAGCTGATCAAGTTATTCAAAAAAATTTAAAATTTTGTCATGCAGAATTGAAAATAGAAAAAAGAAAAAAATTTTCTGATTTTTAAAATTTGAACTATCTTGTTTATCATGGGAATCAAAAATTCTATTTCGATTACCTTAATAAAAATTCAATTAAACAAAAAGTTTACAAGATTTTTTTTAATTCTGTTAATTGAAAAATAAATTATATAAAAATTTCTAAATTTTTAATTTAGGAATTTTAAAAATATGCTTTTTAAGTAATATAATTGGCATGGAAATTTTGACTAAATAGTAATATTTTGAACTAATTTTTTTTATTTAAATTAAAACAACTTATTTTATTTCAAATCTGTAAACGCATCATGAAAGGACCAAATCATAGATGTTTATATAAGAGAATGATCAAATGAATAGTTTTGGTTATAATATGATAATTGTGACATAGACAACACACTATGCTAAACCCTAATTTTTAATGTTTGGGATTTTCATTATAGATTTTTAATATTTTCTTAATAAAGAAAAAATTATATTATAATTTGACAACTGGATTTTTAAAATCGGCATAGAAATTAAAGAGCTGTATTTATTTATATGTTTCAATATTGATTTTTGTTGATTCGCAATTTTATTCATATCAGTTATTTTTCTTTTTTTAAGTTTGGAAATTCAATTAACTACAGTATTTTGTTCGTTATCCGATTTTTTAGTTCTTGGTGTCAAATTAAAACATTTTGATGTGGTGGCCCTTTAGGTTCTAGTCAATTTCAAGTTTCATTGAGTTATATAAACTGTAGCTAAATATTTGAATGATATTTTTAACATTATAGTTATAATAGAATTAATCAAGAAAATTTTTTTTCAAAAGATGGCTTTTAATTAATTTTTTAGAATATAAGAAACGAGATTTATCTGATAAAACCAAATATATTCTAGATAGTATTCACATATTATAATTATATTCAAATATCCATTCATTTTTAGTAACAGTTATATCTAAATAAGATTAATTCAATTTAAACATTTAGAAGCCTATCTAGTTTAATTTACAATCAAGAACTCACTAATATTATGAAATTTATTATTTAATGTAGAGTCGATTATTGATTTATAAACCTTAAAAAATATTAAATCTAGAATATTATTAAATATTTTTTTCAATAACTAAATAAAATTAACTTAGTTCTAAATATTTTCAAAATTTATATCTAGTTATTAAGTAAATAAAAAGAATAAAGTATGTACGATAGAGAAAGAGGAAGAGTGAAAAGGAGAAACTACCTTTTATTTAATAAAATTAATAATTTAAAGACTGTTATTTTTACTTTAAAAAGGAAATAGTAAATTAAATACATTTAAAATAATAAAATAATTGGATACTAGAAGTATGACCGTATTTTATTATACAAAAATTATTCAATTTTAAAATTTTATTTTAAATTAATTATTTGAAAATAATTATAAATAATGTAAGAATAGATTACTTTTACAAAACTTTTCAAGTTTACCACAACTGTTGGTATGACAGACAGTACTGTTTCGGTAACGACTGCTACACTTTTCAGTACCAACTGCAAAGTGAGAACAGATGTGCTAACCTTATAAAAATAAGCATATCTGAATATATTAAGTAAATATATTAGGTATGACCATTTTAAATTCCATTTACAGATTTGAAATCGGATAAGTTATTTTAATTTAATTGACATAATAGCAATTCCAAAATTTTACTATTTAGTCAATATTCCCAAGCTTATTAAATTTGCCAAGGAGTATATTTTCAAAATTAGAAATTAAGATAAGATAATTTTATTTAGTTTATTTTACATTTTACAAAATTAAATTATCTAGATTTCTTTTTGTTTGGGTGAATTTTTAATGTAGCATAAAAATGACATTTTTTAACTGGTCATATTAAGCTAGTTTGCTCAATTAAAATTTAAAAAAATGCTTTTTTCTAATTTCATTTCTGTACAAGATACTTTTAGAATTTCTGGAAAATCTTAAACGATTTGTAAATTTTTTATTGATTTTTGGCTAACCTTATAAACATAAGCAAATTTCAAAAAATTGATTGATGATTTTCAATTTTTTATATAATTTGCAAAAAGGAATAAATATTTATTAAATTTTAAAAATTTGTACGGAAAATTCCAAATATAACCCGTAAAATTGATGTTTCAATTTCGAGTTGAATTACCATATCTTTTTGCGACGATTGTATATAAATAAATTAAGTGTTAATTAATATTAAAGTAGTGATAATAAATTTTTGATTTATTAAAAACTGCAATTAAATAGTAAATAATTGACTCTTTTCTTACTACCATTATTTAAAATTTATTCAAAAATATAAGAATTTTAAAATATAGTCTGGGCTCTTTTTCTAAATAATAAAGGTATTATATAATTTTCAATAATTATTTAATATTATTTATATAAACTTTAATTTTATATTTTTGGTTACTTTCCGCTAAATTGTTTTAATTCTATTTTTAGTTAAAATTTTAACCTTTTTTTCCAAAACATTATATTATTTCTCATATTTAAAAAAATATTTTTTATGTCATTTATTTAAATGATTTTATTAGGAAATTATTACCCTTCAGTTACATAACAAACCCTTCTTTACAAATTTTTGCAAAATCTAAATCGTATATAAATTTTTAATTAACTTTGGTAATCACATTTTTAATAAGGAATAATTATAAAGATTATTTAACAAATAAGCAAAAATTAAGATTACCATTAATTAATGAAGCTTATATACAAATAAATGCTTTAGATTTATAAATTAAATGTATGGGACTCGTGTCTGAAATTAAAATTTCTAATCCTAACCAATAATGTTAAAAAAAATTTTATGTTAAAGACTGAAATTTATAAAATACTGTAAAAACTAATGTTTAAATTTATTATAAATTTTTGTATTTTGGGACATACGGGGAATGATCTTTAATTTTATATTTTCATTCACTTAATTTTAACTTAATAAATATTAATTATGAATAGAATGATTAAGTTTTCATTTTGAATTTTATTTAAAATGAAGATTTCCTATAACTACAAAAAATTATTGAATAAACATTTAACAATTATTAACAAGGAAACAATAATCTATTTTAATGGAAATTAATAAATTTGTTTAGTTTGAAACAAATTTCACAAAACATCGCAATAAAAGTAAACAAAAACAATAAGTTAATTGAAAGTTAATTAAATTAAATTCATTTTTTATTATCTTGACTAATAAAAAATACTTTCTCTCTCTCTCTCGCTCTCTCTCTCTCTCTCTCTCTCTCTCTCATTCACTCTCTCTTTCTACTATATGAAATCCTTAATAAAAAAAAAAAAATTCAACCTGGTTAATTTTAAAATAATATACCGATTAATATGTTTCAAAAATTCAAATTATATTTATATTGAAATTTTTCCTTATTAAAGGAAAATTATCTTGTTATTTTATTTATTCCATTGTTTTTCATAAGGTTTATGTTATTTTTCGTGATGAATTCTGTGATGAACAGAATATTTGTAAACATTTTTTACTTAACAAAATAATATTGGAATTTTTGAATATTTTAATATTTTATAATGTAAAACGTAAAAAATGTATGAATAAATAAATTTTGCAGCCATATCTTCCCCTAGCTTTATTTCTAAACTGGAAATATCTATTACTATTTACTTAAGATTATTTTACAGTCAATTATTAAATTTAAAACTTAACTTTTTCAATTTATATTAACTATTAACTATTAACTATTTTTTATTTTGATTTAATATTTAAAGTTACTTGCTAAAAATTGCAATTGAGAATTTGTCCAAAATTAAAACATCTTATTTAATTCAATTCTATACAAGATATTTTTGGATTTAAAAAAATACCAAACATTTCATGAATGGCAGGCTGATTTGTTAATTTTTCATTGATTTTTGGTTAACCTTTCAAAAGTCAATATATCACAGAAATGGCATGTTGTTTTTTAAACTTTTAATATTTTTGTGAATAGAATAAATAATAATTAAATGACAAAAATTTTTGTTTGGAAATTCTAACAATAACCTAGATAAATTTATATTCCTGTTTATGAAATCATTTCCCCCTATATTGCCGTTGATTGTAAAATTTTCAAAGCTTTTAATAAGAAAGATTGATGGTACTTACCACTTTACAAAACATTTCTATAAAAAAAATTATAGTTGAAAAAGAACACCAGAATTCTGGCTAATTAAAATAGAAATTGTAATAACGGGCAACTGTTTCAAATACTCAATTAAATGGAAGATGTCGTAGTCCTAAAGAACTAACATAACATCTGTTATTAAAAATATTAATTAAAGTATCTCTTAAATTTTAATATTTATATTAAATATTTTTATTATAGTTTAAAAGTAACAGTTTTATTAAATAAACATAAAATATTATTCGCTAAATATGTGTTGATTTTGTATTTGATTTACTCCAAAAATTCTTAAATTTTGGTTTATTTTTAATATTTTATATGAACATGATAAAATTAAAATATTCTAATATTAACAAAAATTCATGCAAAATAAAATTATTAAAATGCTGATGATTATAAACTTATAAAATAATGATTAATATAAATGCAAATATTAAAACTATTAGAAAAGTTTAAAAATATTGTTTTCGATGATATTGCAAAAGATCCTAATGTTTCAATGGATATATTCATTTAAAGAAATATTTTATATAAGTAAAGTATATTTGAATTCATTTTTCAATTTTTAATTTGATATTAAAATTCATATACAATTGATCATTTTAAGAAAATAAAGAAACGATATAAGTCTTGTTATTCAAAGGTTTAATTGAAATATATAATCCATAATATCTCATATATATCATTTAAAATTGTACCTTGGCATTTTTGAAATTCAATAGACCAAGCATTCTATAAGTCGAACATATAAATATCAAGAAATTATTTAAATATTATTTGAATAAATTAAAAAACATTTTAATATCATAATTTATGTGGAACTAAATTGTTGATATTATGGGTGTTTAAAAAAATTAGTACTCTTTCTTAATTTAAAATTAGTAGTTTGAATATAGAGTTTTATCAAATAAACACATTGTTAAATATTAATCTCTAAATAATGGTTTATTTGATTTATTTCAAATAAATCTAAATTTTGTGTTATTTTTAATTTACAGTTTATAATATAAGAACATAGAAATGTGTTTACATTTTAATATTAGTGGGGGACAAATTCAATTGATTAAAGTTAGTTTTTATACAAATAAAATTCTTAATTTTAAGAAAAATTTGTTAATAATTTAAAATAAGTTTCCTAACATAAAAGTTTAAAACAGTTTAGTATAATATTAGTATATATTAATTTAAAAAATAAAAAAACTAATTTTTTGAATTATAAACTCAATATTGAATTTTAAACAATTTATTTAAAGTAATTAGACAATTATTAAAAGATTGAGAAATTACAAAAATATATTGAATACTTTTAATAATAGTTTAAAAGTTTCAGTTTTATAAAATATTCTTACAAAATATAATCTCTAAATAATTGTTTGATTTTATTTTAACAAATTAATTCTCAACCTTTGGCCTAATTTGAATATTTTTTTAAATAAACACGGTAAAATTTGCTTAAAAAAAGTTTAATTAGTATTATAATTTTATGAAAAATAAGTCTACTAATAAAATTGATCATAATTACGTGCTTAATCAATCAATGACTAAAATAAATGCAATTAATAAAATATTTAGATAAGTTGAGATAAGAATAAAAAAATATACATTTCGGTGATATTGAAAGGATAGACATTAAAGTTTCAATAGATATCTTCGTTAAAAATAAAACTACAGACAAACCTACACAAATATTCAAAAGCTCGTAACCAAAATATTTGTTGACTTATGGGAGGTTTTACTCTTCAGAGGTTCAATTATAAAGTATTTTAATTAATTGGGACATAAAATATGTTTATTTATTGGAGGTTTTAATTTTTCAGAGGCTTCACTCTTTGGAGGTTTAACTGTACTTAAGTATAGTTTATTTGAATTGATATTTCAATTTTTATTTCCTTATTGAAGACTTGTACAATTGATTATGTTATTAAATAGAATGAAAAACCTATAAGAAGGAATACCTATAATTCATACGCTTTATATCTCAAACAATTTCTATAAGTTGAATATTTACCTTGGCACTTTTGAAATTCAATTGAAAAATCATTCAATAAGTCAAAAAATAATACATTAATTAATGATTATTTAAGAAAATAAAAATTTAAAAAACAACTCTATATCAAATTATAAGGGGAACAAAAATGATGATATTATGGTTGTTTGAAATAAAGGATATTTTCTGTAATTTAAAAAAAGGATTAAATTCAACCCAAACCTATAATCACATTTTATTTATTATATATTTAAAGTTTAGTGGTATTATGTTACATGTTTATAAACAAAAATAGAATAAATTTTCTAAATCAGTAATTTTATTAAAAATAGCTTGATAAAATATTTATATTTATTCAATATATTTGTTAAATTTACATATTATTTTATAAAAGTTAATTTGAATATAAATAAACCTGAAAAATTTGTAGCATATGCTTATAAATAATCGGAAAAATCTACTTCAGTAACAAATTTTTGTTAATAAATAATTTCAAATATAGTATTTAGTATAAATTATTTGGTAATATAAATCATTATTTAATAATAAATTTCGCAAGTTTCTTTTAAAATTTTTCATAAATTTTGCCTATAAATGAAAGTGATTTATCTAAAAATTAAAGTTAAAAATTAATTAAAATAATATTAGTTTTTAAAAAAAATTATCTGAAACCGTTTTAATACCAAAATTCTAAAAATTTCTATTATATATTTAATACTTATAAATATAATTTAAAAGTTACAGTTTTGCAAAATAAACAGAAATTATAATAATTTGTAAATAAATATTGAATTTAGTTTTGTTTTACATTAATTCTCATCTTTTAATCTTTTATTATTTAATCATTAAAATACGATTAATGTATTTTATAAGAAATTAACATGATAAAATTTTATTAAAAATAATATTTTAATAAAAATGAGCATTGTTAGATAAAACCCAAGATGAACAAAAAATTAATATAACAAATGAAACTTTTAAATAAATTTAAAAAATATGGTTTTAATGGTATTCTTTACTCGATTTTAATTAATATTTATTTATTTGATATTTTCTCTGACTCAACTAAATTTATATTAACCAGATATAAATATAACTTTATGTGTCTTTCATAATAAAAGTTGTTTCTTTAAATATATAGTAAAAAATATTTGAATTTATCTTGTTAAATAATTTTAGAAAATAAAAATTAAAACTAATATAACAACATCGATGCTAGTTGGAGCCAAAAAAACATAATTTTGCACTGTTTTAGATATTTAAAAATTTATTATTTTAAAGTTTCATTTTAAAATTAAAATTTACAGCAGTTATAAAAATAATAAATTAAAATATTTAAAAATTATTTTTTAATTATAAATTCTAAATTCGTTTAAATAATTAAAAAGTTAATGAACTATGATTAGTGCAATAACAAAATTATATAGCAATTAAAATTAATATAAAGTAGAAATTCCAAGCTGTGAGTGAGCAGATATACAAGAAATTCATTCACAACTCAGAGCGTTCTTAGCAGGGAAATAAGGTTAAAAATAATTTAATTGTAAAATGTACTTTTTAAAGGTTAATTATAAAAATTTTTGATAATAATTTTTAATTAAAATCATTAATTAGTTATTAAAATGATAAAAAAGTCTCTTTTACTCATTTAATCCAAAGTATTCATGACATCGTCTTCATATTCATCTTTTAATATAAAATTAAAATTTAATGTCGAAGGTTTTCATTGAAATTGAAAATTGGGGCATTATTTCGTTTTTACCTACGATTATTCACTGAAATAATAAATTATTTACAGTTTTCTAATTAAATATAAAGCTATATTCACAATAGAGAATGAAATTTTATGTAAATGAAACCAAAATTATTCACAACTAAGGGATTTTCATAACAGAGGATTTCACTACTAGGAAGGGTTTTAAAATTAATGGGTATAGCTAATCCGCCAATCTATATTAAAAGTTTACACCAAACGCATTTCACAGAAGAGAAGTTTACAAATGTTAGCTTCTATTGTATTAAACATTGTCAGTAAAGTTTATAATTTATAGTATTATAAAATAAACACAAAAAATAATCTTTATATAAAGTATTGTTTTATGATTTTATTTACACTAAATAATTCTCAACTTTTAGTCTCCTTTTTAAATAATTTTGTGTTTTTATAGAAAAGAATGAATATGATAAAATTAATTTAAAAATTTTGATTTGTATCCAAAACTTATGATAAATAAATCTTTTTATAAAAATGATCATGAGTACATATCCTAATAAATATTATAATTAATTATATAGAATATAAAAAAGTATTAAAAAAATTAAACTCATTATTTTATAAAGTAAAATTCCTTGATAAATTTATCAATAGAAATTTATTTAATCCAATACTTTTACTTAACTTGAATATTTTAAAGTTTAGTTAAATTAAAATTTCGATATAATAAAACAAGGTTATTAATAATCTAACAAATAATTTCTTATATATAATTTTGCAAAATTAATAAATTATTATAAAACTAACTAAAATTACTTAATTTAATTATAAATAAATTTTGAAATTATCCTTTTTTGCAAAATTATTTATAAGCAATACTCTTAAAAATTTATAGTTAAATTAAATAAACATGTAAATATTAATTCTTTAAAAAGCATTAACTTTAGATTATATTACACAAACATATTCTCATTGTATTACATATTAATAATAAGTTGTAATAATAAGTTTATGGCATTGTAAAAGATTACAATTACAATATTCAATCGATAATTTTAATAACCAATAATTTTAACTAACCGTTAATTTTAACCAAACCCAAAACCAAAAACCCCTCAGCATAGACGTAATGTTAAAATATTAACGATAATTTTAACAAATAATAATTTTAACAAACAGTTAATTTTAACTAAATATGAAAACAAAATCCCATTGAAAAGCATACAAAAGTGGTACCAATTATTTTAACTAAACTTTAAAATTCAAAAAATTAAAAGTGTATTTAAGTAATCTCATTTTTTTTGAAAAAACATTTTGATATTAAAATGTTTGAAAACTTGTATAAAAATTAACTATTTAAACTAAGAAATTATTGAAATTATAGTTAAAATTTAAAATAGAATTGAGGGAAAATAAAATCTTAATTAATTAATAATTTGTGTCAAAATAATTTTAAAAATAAATAAGAGTCCTAAACAAACAAAAATAGTTTATCTATTTAATAATTTGATATAAATTGCGAATATAACTATATAAACAAGCAATTATATGGGTATTTTTACTTTTTACCAGTAATTTAATGTCCGATAATTTTAACCAAATGATCAAAACCAAACTTGTTAAAATTATCGATTGAGTACTGTTGATAAACCTGAACAACATTGTTTTATATTAAATTTATAGTAAATTTATATTCAATGTACAGTTTATATATTCAAATATCTAAAGAAATGTGTTTATTCATTCAAATTTTAGAGAAATCAAATACAATATATCAAGGTTTATTATTCTTACCCACATATTTTGCAAATAAAATGTTTAATTAATTATTTTAGAGTAACTAATATTTTTGAAAGTAAAAAATTGTTAATAATTTATTATAAATTCCATAATTCATATTTATTAAAAAGTGTACAATTTATATGTTTCCTCATAAAATTTACAACTTTTTATAAAAATATTAAATAATATATGATCAAAATTTTATATAATTATATTATGATTAAATGATAATAATTAATTTTGAAATGAATCAAGTATAATAGCTATTTTAATAAATTTAATAAATAATTTTAAATATAATTTGATAGTTATAAATTTATAAAATAAACACAAAATTTTAACCTATAAACAAGTTTTTATTTGATTTAAACCAAATAATAATGAACAATTAGTTTCTCTTTTCAATTATTTGTGTTTTATTGAAGTTTAAATGGAAAAGGTAGTTCAAAGGAAATTTTTTATGTATAAAAATTTATATATATAAAACTTTTTTTATATTTAAAACATACAGTTACCCAAAAGTCATATTGAGTTTTTTTTAACTTGTAGAACTTTTTATTGGATGAATTGATCAGCAAATGATTTTCGACATTTCAAACAAGGATAAATGCTGTTTGAAATTAAACATATTAAAATTTAAAAATCAGCTTGCTTATATCAAATTTTAAGTTCAGATAATAATCATTTAACTTTTGTGAAATAGAATGGGTGATAGATAAAAGTTAGGAACTAGTTAGTCGATAATTTCACTAAATATTGAAATTGAGCATATTAATTGCCCATTTAAAAATATCCATGAAAAATATAAATTATAAAATTTTAATAAAAGATTTCAAATAATTTGAACTAGATTATAAATTAGGGAACTAAAATACTAATTTTGAATCATAAATGAATTTTCGAATACAAATTATTTGGCTCATTTTCATCAAGCTTATTTTATCATTATTTGAAAACTCATAAAAATTTTAAAAAATCCAAGAAAAATATAAATTAAAAAATTTTAACCTTCTTAGTTATAATTTCAAAATTTTCTGTTTTGTTAGTTTAATACTATGTATATTTGATCATTACTTTTTTGCTCCATTAATGTTTTAGTTAATTTGTTCTAGATTACCTTAAAGTTTATTAATTAATTTATGCAATATTTTTGATTAAAAGTTTGCAATTTTAGTTTATAATTATAAACTTTTAAAATTAAAGCCATTTGTCTTACTTGTCTCCAGTTAATAAGTTGTTAAACTATCCTTTTTCAAATATAATTTTATCAATATGATCATCCTTTAACTAATCCTTACATTTGAAGCGAAAATATGTCTATAAATTTATTTAATTTCTCTGGATTTTACTTATAAATAAAGCATGGAGATATAGTTGCTTATCGGGTGTTCAATAGGCCCTATAAAAGTCGTTAAAAACTGTCAAATAGTCGACTAAATAGTGGTTTAAAAAACATTTATTTTTCAACAAATTTTGAGTTACAATAAACGATAATATATTTTTCGAGGTTTTCTTCTATAAAACTCAAACGATTGTAATTTAAAATGTATTTATAACTCGAAAAACTCCTTTCAAGATCACAGGTAGTAATGGGACACATCTTAAAGTTTGAAATCTCGTGTGGCGTCAAATTAATATCCAAAGTCGAGGT
>JAQFZM010002401.1:0-13826 GCA_034695785.1 Galumna obvia | reverse complement strand
TATATTTTTAAAATTATCCAAACAAAACAAATATAATTTAAATGAGAAAATCACTTCAAATCCGTAATTTTTCTTCAACTAAGTTTATTATTTTTAATTTAGCTATAATGTATTTATTTATTAATTGTAGGGAGAGTTTAGTGTATTTTAGTAAAACCTATTAGGGGAATTTTTTCAAAAATAAGTTTTGAAATTAGTGTTTTTGATTAAAATAATAAGTTATATATATATTTCTGTAACACCATAAATGTTCTAACTTTAAAACTTATTTATTTGAAAATTATCAATTTTTAAAATTACATTTTTTAATCAATAAATCAATTAAACTTGAAAATTAATTTATTTTAAGTTTGTCGGGTACTTTATTTATCCTATGTTGTTTGGATAAAGTTTCAAGATGATTTTTGTTATTTGTTTTTTTTAAATTATAATTTTTGTTAATATAATCTTGTCAATATTAGCCGTGTTTCACTTCATAAAAAGGTTTTCTCAGTTTGTAAGATTTTTACTAGTTAACATTCATCAAAACCAAGATCATATATTAACTAATTTCCTTATAATATTTTCATTTAAACTTTAATTCAATAAATAATATTAATTGCTTGTTGGCTTTCAAAGAAATATTTAATATACATTTTTGTATTTAAATTTAGGAGTGTTTGTTTTATACATACTTTCTTAAAAGTCCTCTCTGAGATCATAAGCATTATATAATAGAATAAATTAATCTAGATAAAATTAAATCCCAAATAAAATTATTTATTTTAAAATACTTAAGTAAATTTTTAATTTGTAATATAAAATTTATTTGAATGATTCTGAATTACTACGATGGAAACGGTTCCAATAATTTAATTTATCTAAATCCATATATAATTTTTATTTTATTTTAAAAGTTATTCTTTTACAATATAATTTTTTTCAAATCTCTGCTAAATATTAATTATAATTTTACATTTACTATTATATGATCTACAAATTATAATGATTAGTTAATTAAAAAATATTTTGTCAAATAAAATAAATGTACATGCGTGCTTTGATTATTCTAAACAATAACATGAAATCTATAGTTATCACGATTGAGTGTTTACCTATTGAAATGTTTCAAAATATACTAACTTTTATAGATGATATATTTCAACTCATAAATTTGCGTAAAGTTTCAAAGTATTGGAAATGCAATATTGATGATTTTCTTTCAACACGCAAATCAATTAAATTGTCCGGATCATGCCCCAAAAGCCTTTTTAGTAGAAATTTAGTAGAATTATCAGAAGTTAAATTTCGAAAATTATTTAAATTTTTACCAAATATTAAAAGTATATTTCTAATTCATTATACAATTAAATTTAAAATTCTTGATGTGAAAGAAGAATGCTTACCACATTTAGAAGGAATTGGGTTTGAAAGAATTAATGGAATGCATTCTGCATTTTACTTTTATCTTACAAATGGTTTTCCCAGTTTGAAAAAATTTCATATAATAAATTGTGAACTGGATTAAAGATATTTTGGCGTTTTGTTTCAAATAATGAAAAAATGGGGTAAATTGGAAACCCTAAAAGTTAAACCCAATAAAAGCCGTTCGCTTACAGGAGCAAGTTTAAAATATTTGCCATCAACGCTCAAAGTGCTTCATTTTAATTTTGTGAGTTCATTTAAAAGATGTTTCAATAATCTTTTAAAAAGTGATTGCAACAATATTCAAGATATATCGTTATATTTCAGAAATGATTGTGTAGATTGGTTTAAATTTTCTAAAAAATTTTATAATCTTAAAAGATTAAAACTTGCATTGAATCAAATAATAGTGGTGGAAAACTTGATGGAATACAGGAACTTGAAATACTTAAAGATAGTTTTCTACTTAATTTATTAAAAAATCTAGATAAACTTGAAAGTTATCAATTTCTACACTTTCTTTTCACAAAATTCCTATTACTGAAGATTCAATCCAATGTTTGCCAATATTTTGCCTACTAATAGAAAACATTAAATTACAAGTTTGTTTAATAAAAGATTTAAAATATTTACAAAAACTTTTGAAATATTGAAATAATTTAAAAAAAAAATTTGAAATATATATCATTTATAGAATGTAGCAAAATAGTTGATGAAGAAATATTATATGTTATAAAAAATTGTAAAACATTAAAAGAAATAATAATTTCAACTTGTATTAATGTTAAAGGTCAATTTTTAATTGATTCATTAGAAGAGTTCAAATCTCGAAGCAAAGACCTTTTGACTATAATTTTAAAAGGATTGGATTTGTATAAATCACCTCAATCATTTAATATTCCTTATAATTTAAATTTGAAAACTTTTAATTTTACAGAAATAGAAGAATACAAAATAATTTATTAACCAATGTAATTTGAATATTAAAAAAATTTAATTATGTTTAAGTTGATTTAATAAATTGGGAATTTTTCCAAATCAATAAACCCTTTATTAATCTTCAACTAATGATTTTGAGCCCGCCTTCGAGTATGGGATCATTGTGGAGGATTTTTGGGGTTTAAGTGGGGTTTTTTTAAATTTAATTTTATATGTTTTGATAATTTTTAATAAAATCCTTTTTTAATTATTAAACTCTTTTTTTAAATAAATTTTTAATTAAAACCCTTTTAATACTTTCTTTTTAATTAATTATAATTAAACCCTTTTAACACTACTTTTTAATTAATTATAATTAAATCCTTTCTTTTAATTGGTTATAATGTTATTAAATGGTCTGATTAGTTCTTATCCTTGACTACTGATAAATAAAAATTTTTGTGAAATTAATTTATATTGGTTTATTTAATATTTTATTAATTACTTTTAACTTTACAAATTATTATTTATTTTAAATTCTTTTTTAAAATATATATTTATTATATTTACAACATTATTACAAAATAAACATTTTATAATTATTAAAAAAATATTGATAAAGGAAAATAATTTCTTCAAATAGTTTTAAAAAAGAGAACAATACATCCCATTTAGTTGTAAATAATATAATATTAAAAAGTTCATAGCGAATTAATATACAATATTAAATTTTATGATTGAAAAAAAATATCTAAAAATAAAATTTAATATTATAGAACTGTAATTTTTTAATTAATTTAAATATATTACATTGAATAGCTTTTGAGAAAAAATAATTTTGGTTGAAACGAAGTTTAACATATTATTTTAATTCTTAAGTAAAATAAATTTAATGTTATACTTTTATTATTGAATAATATCTTTAAAAGTTTTAAATTTTATTTGAAAATTAACTTTTATTGGATATACTCTATATCAAGATTTACTGATAATATATAAATTTAGCAATTATCTTATTATGTAGTTAAATGTAATTGGGTTATTTTATCAAAAATAATAATCATATATATAACCTAATTAATAATAAAATCAAGATTATGCAAAATATCATTAATATGTAGCGATTCACTATTAGCACAATTTTGTAATACATTCAGTGCGTAATCTATTGGAAATATGTAACTAAACATTGTGAAAGAATGAACTTGGTCGGTTAGTACAGTAAATATAATAAAATCTTTTACCAACTTTGTACTAAAAATGAATCGGTAAATAATATCTATAACATACCAATTATCATGATTTTAATGAAAAGTATTAAAATAGCATAAGATTTTGATTACAGATAATAGAACAGAAATTTATTAAATATTTTTGTTTTTAATGCATTCTTGAAGACAAAATATTCCTTCTTTGATTATAACTAGATAACGAACTTATTCAATAAATTCTTTTCCAGAAACAGCTCACTCGAAGAGAAAAATTCATTGAAATGTAATAAACAAATGTTTGAAACTTAAGAAATGCTTAAAAGGTTCAAAAAATGCTAATAAATAACAGCTGATATCATATTCTCCTCTCAAACAACTGACCATAAGTCCGAACTGAGAGTGGGCTCACTCTTCCGTCGGCATTGATAAAGATAACAGTCGTTATCGAAAAAGTAATTTCTGTCATACAACAGTCGTGGTCAACTGAGTTGTGTCAAACCGTAAGAAATTCTTACATTATTATAATTATGTGCTCACACAGCTACCAAAAATTAATTTTGGTTATACAATTATATTCTGTTCTTCATGTCCAAAGGGTAATTTGTACTTGATTGTGAGGTATTATTCAAATCATCTAATGTTATTGTATTAAAATGTCTAATTTTGTGTTATAAAATTTTATTTTATTGAAGGTTTCTTCTATCATTATTCATATTTTGATATGTAATTTCCAGATATTTTACCTAGATTAAAATAAAATAGAACAATTGTATTTATCTTTAGTAAAATAAAACTTAAATTGGATATATTTATATATTAGTTATAGTACAAGTTTTTCTACTACTATTCATAGAATAAACTCTTATAATTTTAAAGCTATATTTTATAATTTCACTTTTTAAAAATTCTTGTTCGTAAATACTATTACTAAGCTAATTTAGAAATAAATAAATCCATTACAAATAATTTACTTATAGAATTTTTTCATCTTTATTATACGTTATATCATGCTCAAAGTCTCTTTTATAAGGAAAGTTTACTTATCAATAGCATAAATAATGTATTTAAAAATGTATACAAATTAATTTGATAAAGTTTAATAGGCTAACTTTAAACATTTTTAAATATAATATTTATTAGTTTATATTTTCAAACGCTTTAGATTTATGTTAATTTTTTAATTTTTATAAAATATCCAAACCTTGTTAATCTTTGGTCATATTTAAATCCAAATTAGTTAGCTATTAAAAAAATGAATTTTATCTAAAATAATTTAAGGTTTTATTTCCTTTGATAAATTATTAAAGTTATAGTATAGTTTCCCATAGCTTAAGCTAACCCACAGAACTAAGGCTCAGGCTGGAGCCTCTTCTGTTGGGGTGAGCTGTATTTGGAAAAGAATTTATTGAATTGTAATAAACAAATGTTTGAAACTTAAGAAATGCTTAAAAGTGTCAAAAAAGTGCTAATAAATAACAGCTGATATCATATTCTCCTCTCAAACAACTGTCCATAAGTCCGGACTGAGAGTGGGTTCACTCTTTAGTCGGCATTGATAAAGATAACAGTGGTTATCGAAACAGTACTGTCTGTTATACCACAGTCGTGGTCAACTAAGTTGTGTAAAATCGTAAGAAATTCTTACATTTTTTATAATATACAAAAAATATATACAAAAATAAATACAATTACAAAAATATATAAAAAATTTCTAAATAGGATATCGATAAGTAGAATGTTTAGTATTAAAAAATTACAGTAATCATGATATTCTTCTTGGTAAATATAACAAAATATGTAAAAAATTGTGTGAATGACCATTCTTTCACCTGAATATCGGGTCTTAAAGTTTGATTGTATACAAAGTATTTGTGAATAAGTTATGAATGAATTAGGGTAAATGAGTAATTTTACTTAAATTATTTAGTGTTTATGATTAACAAGGTGAAAATATAAGCTTATATTTGAATGACAAACTTGTTCATTTTATTCATAGTTTAAAATTTACTAGAATTCGTTTAAATCTTATTCATAAAAACTTCAATTTAAGGAAACGCTTTAGACCCAATATTCGGGGGAAGGATTGGTCATTCGCAAATTTTTTTACATATTTTTACTTTCTATACCAAGATGAATATCATGATATTTTCATTTTTAATTTTTTTTTAATTTAAAATTTTTAATATTAAACTTTCTACTTTATCGACTTTTTATTAAGTATTAGATCGAATATGGGAGCGAGCTATCTGGGAAGAGCATAACCATATACAACATATAACTGTTGAAATGTGATTATATATGAATATAATAATATTACCACAAAAATAGATTTTATTTTATAAAAAAATTTGTTTAACCAAATAATTTAAGTTTAAATATAAATTATAAGCCAAGATAACATTTTATGATAATTTTATGTTATTTCTAAAAACAATTACAAATTAAATAATTGATATTGTAAGCTAATAATTTAAATAAAATTTATATTTAGCTTGTATATTTTAAATAATCATCTATGAACTTATTTTGCCATGTCTGTTCTTTTTACCCTTGCTGCTCTTTTTAAATTCAACGACACATTCATCTTTATCCATTTTAGGTCCAGATAAAAAATATGTACATGTTTTTAATTCTCCTTTAGAGTGATCTTCGCAACTGTTTTCACTAGAAAACTCTAAACAAATAATTATTTCTAATGAATATATTTATGAATAAAATCAAATACTTATAATACAATGATCACGTTTTATCTCATGACGCCCTTCCTTAAATGTTTTGGCACATATTTTACAATTTTCTTCATTTGTAGGATTATTGCAATCTTTATATTTATAATGACATGTATCTGTATCTGTATATTAAAATCAATGTTATATCTAGTCTAATAAATCTGTAAATCAATATTGTTTATATATATAAGTTTTCAAGGAATATAATTAAAATACTTTTAAAAGAACTTAAAGAAACTAAGTTTGAGATAAAGTTTATAATCTCTTCATTCACTGGCAATAGTTTAAAACATTTATTTATAAAATAATTTTATCTTTTAATTTAATTCAATTTAAAATAATTCCTAATTAAATTTTATGCTTAGATATTTTATTATTTAAAATTTTAATATTTAATAGAAAATATGTTTTAAACATAGTTTTAATTTAAATATATATTTTATATATATAATTATAGAAAGCATTATTAGATAATTTTGCAAGAAAATATTTATAACCACTACAAATTTATTAATTATTTAAATTTTTAAATATTTCAAATATTTAAAATAAAATCTAGCTTGTTTATTCCATTTATTAAAAATTATTTACCTGCGTTTACAAGTTTAAATCGAACTATGCATGCCCGTTTGGATCCTTTGAGAGGCAATTTATATAATAGAGGTTTATCTTCATAACTTGTACATCCATCAAATTCTTTAACAGGAAATGTTAGGCATTTATCCTTTAAAACATCTAAACAAATATGAAATTCTATATATATATAGATAAATATCAACAAATACTTAACAATATATTGCATTCATCTCCAAATTCATGAATCTCGCCATTAAATGATTTGGCACATTTGTCGCAAGTATCATTATTTGTAATTTTATCGAAATTTTTATATTTGTCGTCACAATTTTTTACTTCAGGTTTTCTTGTTTCCTTTTGGCCATCTTTATTCTTTGATAAAACCAATGGAATTATAAGGATTATCAATAAAACTACGAAAACTTTATTGGAATTCATTACTTGATTTTCTTACTTTAAAGCAAATTTTTAAAAATTGTTTTAAAATCCTTCAATTAAAATTAAATTAGATATATTTATGTTTAATAATCTCTAATGTATAAGTAATATCAGATATAAAGTCAATAAACTTTATCCAATATATATTCAATTATATATAAAATTAATCTTAATTTAAAATTATAATTCAATATTCAATTACATGTTAATTGTATCATTTAATTATAGCTAGGTCAATAAGTACGCACAATATATTTATCAATCTATATAATTAAATATATAATCTTTATTATAAAATTGATATTATTACTATGTTGTTATTATTAAAAATTTAAAAATTAGTTTTAAATAGTGATGGCGAAAGGTCGAGGCTCTAGAGAAGGTGTTGGGTAGAGTATTTTGAGAAAAATCCTAGGGAGGATATTAGGGTATGGTATTTTTTAAAAACCTCAAAAACATCTATTTTGCACTATTTAGCTTTTATTAGCTTTTTAGGCTATTTAAAGTTTAATAAATAATATAATTAAAATTAATACATGCAACCTCACTCAAAAAGGCATATTTTGCCAATTTTTCACTGAATATCGATAATTTTGATAAGTAATTTCACGATTTTTAATTCAAAATATTTTCATAATTGATAATGACAATATCTTTAAATATTTGCCAATTTTTTTATAAAATTTTTACAAAATCGGCGCCGTCGCCGTATTTCTAGTGGTGTGGTCTTATTTTTCATTTTTTCTAGGGGGTATTTTGGCTATTTTGGTTTCGAAAGTGTTATTCCGGAATACCCTCCCTATCGCCACCCTTGGTCTTAAATCATATAAATCCATACTTATTTAGGGTCAGCGAGGGTTTTAAAACTAAAACCTGCGATTTAATTTTTGCTATATTCTAATTCGCTTATTGAAGGATTTTTAAAAAAAATGTTTGTTTGAATTTTATAAATTTTTAACAAATTCTTTTCATCTTATTTATTTATCCTAGTGCAGATTCATTTAAAAAACAACAAAAATTGGTGACCAAGGACCTTTAAGAGGTCATTCTTATAACATAACTTTATTGCATCTTATAATAATTTAGTTTAATAAAAGTTAGGGTTTTCGGTCATTTATTTATGCAAATATTTGTTGATTTAGAAAATATTTTAATATTTCTTTATAATAAAGTGTCTTAGTTATCACACAACTTATGGTTATTTTGGCATTGAATTTGGTTATTGGCAATCTATTGATGACAATCTTCGAGTATCAAAAATTTAATTTTTTAAAAATTTTGGCCAACTATTTAGTGACCGCCAGTGTTGATACTGACCACAATTATCGTAATTTTATTATAAAATTATAAAGTAAGTTCTTTGATAACATTTTTATAAATTTTTATCTTATTCTCTTTTGTTGTCATTAATTGGCTAATTATTTCCAAAAACAAATTATTTCAGAAATTTGGCAAAAACATTTTTGATTGACCCATATTTTAGCTGATCTTATTAACATTTAAAAGACAATTGATAGTCAATATTGTTATCAAATTGAAGAGTGATATTTAAAAACAAATAAAATTAAGTTTAAATTTAAACAATACTATAGTTAGCGCGCGGTACTTTTATAAATTTTTGTGCTCACCTTGTGACCTTGCTATATTTAGTTTATTGTTGTAATTTAAAATTAGAATAAAATGATTTAATTTAATTGAAAGAAATAAAAAGATAGAGGGAAAAATCAAAAGATAAAAAATTTTAAACGAAATGCTTATCATTCATAATTTAATTATATTCAAACTGTAATTAAAAATTTAGAGTCAAGTGGTATGCCTTTAATTCAAAGTATGTTATTTATGAATATAGATTCAATAAATCACTATGTACTGTTAGCCAAATCATCGGTAAAATAAAATCACTTTTGGAATTAAATATTGGCTTCAATAAATTTCAAATAATTAATGAAATAATTAACGAAGACTCAAATACTGAAATTGACCTAATTTTTTCTTCATATTAGTTCTCCTTTGCATAATCGCTTCATTCAAATGTCGGATAAAATATTGAAATTTTTTGTCTCTAAAGTTAATTCTGATAGAGAAATTAGCTTTTAATGGAGGAAGCTACATAAAATACACAAATATTCATTGCAATTCACAAAACATGAGTAAATATAATCAATTCTTTAGAAAAAATAAAATTATTGATCAAAAAATATAATTTTGTTAATTATTTATATAAATTTACTTAATATTATATTAATAATTTTAAATTTTATTTTAACTTAAACCGGATGCTCTACTAAATTCATTATTTAATATGATTGCCCACTTATTTTAAAAACAATAAAAACATTATTTTAACACTTTTATTTATTCGCTATTAATTTTAAGAATGGACTTTTAAAGATTTTCTCTAGAAAGAAAAGAATAAAATAACTTAAATTGGTAAAATATAAGAGTAGAAATATAGTGTGAAAACGGAGTGGTTGAGTAAGTGAGTGAGAGAAAGAAAGAAAGAGAGAGAGAGAGGGAGAGAGAGAGAATTATATAGAATTAATTTTTATTTATAAAGGGAAAGATTTTTGTACCATAAAATCTAGAAAAACCATATTTTATGGCAAAAAATAATTTAAATGAGTGATATTCCAAAATAAATATAAAAATAATTAAATTTGAATATATATCAGAGTAGCAAGAGTAATAAAACGAACCCATTCAATAAAAGATTCAACTGTATATTAGTTGAAATAATATGAATATACATGTATATTTTTAAGATTAAAACGAAGTTTAGTTTTAATTAATCTAAATATATATATAAATTATCAATAAAATAATTTGAAAAATATTCATTATTCCGAACAATGAAAACATTTTATTAACTTTTTGTATAGGGGCTATTAATTTAAAGAATGGACATGGAAAATTTTCTGTTGAAAGCCAATGGATAATATAAAAGTGTGGAAGTGAAGTGTATAAAATAGTGATTGATTGAATGAATGAGTTTGAGAGAGAGAGAGAGAGAAAGTTATACGGCGTTAATTTTCTTAAAAAGAGAAAGATTGGATGTCATGGGTGTATTTTATAAGGGTGAAAATGGAGTTAGACTTAAAGAGACGATTGCTGACGTGAAGTTTTTAGTGTTAAGAAGAGAGAGGAAAGAATGTGGGTATGTTAGAGTATGGCTTTCGAGAAAATAAAAACAAAGATTGAAAGGAGTAATTGTTTTTTCCTCTAAATATGTTTAAAAATGTTTAAAATGAAAGAATAAGAGAGAAAAATAGTGAAAGAAAGGTAAATTGCGATAAATTTTCAGAATGCTAAAGTTTGATTTGCTTATGGACTGTTAAAAGAGTAGTAGTGGAGTGAAACATTGAGGAAATTATTCACGTGGAAATTTATATTAAAGAGATATCGGAGAAAGAGAAGGAAAGAAAGTGATAGAGAGTTGTGCTGACGAGTATGTTAACAAAAATGAAAATAGAATAAAGAATTCCTAAATTATTGTTTGAGAAATATGAATTTTGAGAGAGAAAGAGGAGAAAGAGAGAATAATGGTATTAGCCTATCATTTTTAAGATATAAAAAATTGAATTGTTTAAGTGAAATTTTAAAAGAGAGAAAATGAATTTATCGAGAGAGTATTGTTTACGATAAAAGTTAATTTCGATAGAAATATAAGAATGGGAGGGAGGAGAAAGAGTATTGCTTACCAGAAAGTAGAATGGAAGTAACAAATTTAGAAATCCTATAAATTTGTTATAAAATTGGAAAGTTTAGAGAGAGAGAGAGAGAGAGTGAGAGAGAGAGAGAGAGAGTTGCTTATGTGGAAGTTTAACAAAAATTTTGAAGTGGAATAAAAAATCAAAAGGAGATAGCTTACGTGGAAGTTCAAATAGGATAGAAAATAGAAGAAAGTCTATTGCTTACGGGATAGTTAAGATCAATGAAAGTGGAAATAAAAAGTATGTTGAAAGAGATAAATAGAAAAATTTATGGGTAGGTAAAAAATAATGGAAGTTGAAAGAGCACGAGAAAAAGCATTTGGGAAAAGAATATTGAAAATTTTAAAAGCATTATTTACATACATTTGTTGATTTGAGAAATAATGAAATAAAGTGATTGTTTTTATAGTTTTCTATAATATTAAGAATACTTTAATTTTAATAATCATAAACAATATAGATACTTACCATTTAATATTTTCCTTATTTCAGTAAATTGAAAACTCTTTTCATATGATGTGTTAATTTATACATCTTAATTTAATTTATTTTGACCATATGTGAACTTATACAATACATCCCCGATATAAGCGATAAATTGAAAACGGAAAAGGTTGTTATCTATCGGGTTTCGCCCAAAACAGGGTAATGAAAATTTATTCTGAAAATTATAATATATTTAATTTATATTCAAATAATCATAATCCATTATTTATTATCAAATAAGTTGTTTTCAATTTAAATTAAAAAAAATTATTTATAGTTTATAATTTTATAGTTTATTGTTACTTTATTTTAAAATTTTTTTTTGTCTTTAATGAATTTGTTTATAACCGGTTATTGAATATTTCACAGTGCAATGATATGGTATTGCTTAAATTAGGGTTATATAAGTTACGCTAATACCAGAACTTTTTAAATTTAGTAACCCAGTAGGCTACGAAACACATCTTCGACGTGAGTTCCGCACAAGAAAACAGAAGATGTTTGAACCTTCATCGAACTTCATTACGTCAATGCAAAACGTCTTAAAGAAAGGTCAACAAAATTTAGATGAGTCTGAAGCCGTTGATCAAATTATGGGCTTAATGCACACACAGATGTATGAAAGATTCCGTCCTCTAAACCCTCAATCTTTTGATGAACTGAGAACATATTCTAATCTTATCGAAGATGCCCTTAAACGATAACAAGAAGACGATGACAATGTCATGGCGATCACCGAAAGTTTAGCTAATTTGCGTACAAACCCTTCTCATAATTTCCGTGGATCAGCACGTGGTCGTGGGTTTCGTGGAATGCGGAGCCGAAATTATAATTTCAATCGCCGATTTCAAAACAATCGTTATCCCTACCAAAACCAACCAAAATTTTAACAGAAATGCAGGTGCTATAAGTAATCAAGGGCAAGACCCTGACCAACCAGTTAATATTCTCGACATTATCGGCGCAATTGGTTCAAACAATGGTTTTATTATAAACCTTTCAATCAATGGCCAGACCACTCAAGCAGTCATTGACACTGAAAGCGCCGCCACATTTATGAACCATTCATTTGCTCAAAATCATAGCTTCCCTATTACCGGTTGGAATGGAAATAGTTATACTCTGGCAAATGCCAGTCAATTTAAGCCAAGTGGTGAAACAAAAGTCACCATGAGCATTACGCATAATGGCCAAACAAAGTCTGTAGAATTATCTATTTATTTAATGAAAGGTCTCACTGCTAACGTTGTTATCGGTGCCAATATTATTCGTGCCACAAAAATGGTTATTAATGGTGGCGACGGTAACATTTCATTCTGACAAAAAAATTATTTAAACAAAGTAGAGACCACACATTTTTATATTAATTATTCTAATAATGGTGTGGTTTATTCAAAATAAACTTTAGTTTTTCCCCCTAAGTCTTCAAAAATTATTACTATTGACTTCGAAAATAAGAAAAATTTTAAAAATGATTTTTATTTTATCAACAATTCAGTTGCATTTAATTTAATAATTCCAAACTCTATTGTGACCTAAAAAAACGGACAGTCTTGTATTGTGATAACAAACCCTTCAAATAATTGTCATTTATTAGAAAAAGGCGATGAAATTGGTAATTATAATTCAACGGACAATTGTGAAATATTCGATACTGATTTAAATGATTCTGAATCTGATAGTAATGTTAAAAATAAACAAATTGACTCTAATCCTCCTCGTCTGTCTGTTGACGGGCCCTAACAGATTGACCCCGATGATCAGGTAGAAACAGTAGAATTTAATTTGAGAAAAGTTAAAATTGGGAAACAATTATCAGTGCGTCTCTCCACTACTAGTCCAGGCCAATGGCCTCTAAAACTAGTCAGAACCGGCTGAGGAATTTCATTCCTCAGCCAACAAAATCTCTAAGTTGTTAACCTCCAAAAGAGGCTAACATATAACGTATTGATTGAGAAACTCGTTTGAGTTTCTCAATCAGAAACTTTATTCTATTTGTTGTGTCGACGGCTTACTTACTTAAAGAATGACTTCGGCAATGGCCGTCGACACAATTCAGGTAATCAATTTTTGTTTTATTTTCATTCATTTAATTTCCCCACACCAAGGTTCTAACTCCGGGAGAACCCTTAAGAGTTTTCGTAAAATTTTTTACAGAATCAACATAATAATACTAATATAATTAAATTAACATATAATCAAATATCACTATGTTAAAACTATGTTAAAATTAATATAATATAATTATAATTATATAATCAAATATAATAATATAAAGAATAATAAGATAAATATTTAATTATTATCATAATAACTTAGATCCTTGTAATACTCTTTAATACTCCGTGTCGGAT
>JAQFZM010002400.1:0-13826 GCA_034695785.1 Galumna obvia | reverse complement strand
AAATACAGTAATTATTTGACTTTAATTCTAATAAAGAAAAGCGATGTTCACTATTCAATGACTAGAATAGAAGTGAATAGTAATTAATATGTTTTTATAAAAATAATCAAAAATAGAGAAATGAGTCAAAAGGGATTATAAAATGAGTAATGAAAATGAATAATAGTTTAAATGATCCCTTTACAATAATAAAGTGATATATTAATTTAACTTTTTATTTTCTTTATAATTTTAAGCCTTTTTATGGTTCAACTTTCTTTTCCCTTTATTTACAAAATTACTGTTACATTTTTAATCATTTTTTAGCAAATGAATATTGTAATACAAATACAAATGTATTTGTAATAAATACAAATGTGATACTAAATTTTTGTTTTAAATTAAAACTTTTTCTAGTATAAAATTTATCACCTGAGTTTTTGAATTTTATTTAAAATTAAAATTGTGTTTTAAGATTATGTTACTTTATTCATTTTAATAAAAAAAATTTAATCGGACTTTTTAAAATCTGTTAAACATAAAAGGAGTTAGCAATTAAATTTTGACAGAATTTATCTGCTCAATCAGATAAAATTATATCAAGTCTCTATCTGTGAATTATGTTTTGTTAAAACATAAGCTACAGAACTATCGACTTTTTATTTATTAAAATAAAATTTCTTTTTGAAGACTCAAATATTTATATTATTTTTGGCGGGATTAGTAAACTTTAAAGCAATTCTGAGAGAGAGTTGTATCTACAAACTATTGAAACTAATGTCATGTCTTGAGGACAGTAGGCATTTTTAGTCTCTATAATCTTTTTCTTATGAAATAATTATAATCGAGGCGGTTACATCTATACGGATTGTGGTTTTGTATATTTTTTAGGAAATATAGCCACATTTTTGAAGAAAACTAGTAATTTAGACATTATTTTTAGTTAAAAATCGTTTAAACGTCATTTTCTCATCAAAATTGTCGACATTTTATTTCGATTTTTACCAAAAAAACCAATTTTAAGTGAAAAATAGACAAAATATTGCTTTTTGAGTGAAGTTTCATTTATAATTGACAATTAAAGCACTTAATAACATTTAAATAGCCTAAAATAGCATTAAAAGTCCAAATAGTGCAAAAATAGACGATTTTGAGGTTTTTGAAAAATACCCTACTCTAATAACCCCCCTGGGATTTTTCCCAAAATACCACCCCCCTGGAGTCGAGTTCTTTGGCCATCCTTGGTTTTTAGTGATGTCTTCAATATTTGGAACGATAAGAAGAATAAAAATATCTATCGTTTCAGTTAAGGCAGAGATTTGTATTTTAAATAACATTCTTTTATTTGTTGAAACTTAAGGTATATATGAAAATTCATTAAAAATGTATTAAAACCGTTATATCTAATAATAGATAAAATATAGGTGAAAATAGGAGACTCCTCTTTTTTGCTCTATTTTTCTTCAAAATATGCTTTATTTTCTTTTTTTATGAGTAGAAAATCTTTTATTTTCAAAATTTGACTTGATAAAACTAAGTACCATATAGATTTGTTTTAATAAAAATAATAAAGATTAATTTAAAAATAAATTTCATCAAAATATTTCTCATATATTGCAATTGTCATAAATTTTTTATTATTACCTAGATATATTTTTGTTTATAAAATAAGCATTAATTTTCTTATGGATATTTTAATATAATTTTCGAATTAATATTTCAAATATAAAAATAGTGTTAAATATAATCGCAAAAAATCACTAAGCTTAAATTAATTTTAAGTTTCGATAAACTGAAGAGAATTTTTGGAAAAATCGGAACCCATACCTCAAAAAGTCACTGAATAAACGTTTTAATTCCAGAAAAAATGGTAAAATCATGAAGATTATTGTATAAATTATTTTATTATATGTGATAAACAATTATATTTGTTTTAAAATTTAATAGTAGATAAAATGGTTTAATTTTTGCTAGCACACTTTCTGTAGTTTCAATTTTTGATAATTCTTGTAATACAAATATCTTAATACTATTTGATTAATCGCTAATTAAACCTTAAATTAAACTATAAGATATATAAACTAGCTAAAAATAATAACATCATAGTGAATGGTTTTAAAAATAAATAAATAAATTAATTTTCATGAACATTAAAAAAGTTTCATAATTTTATAAAGTAAACTTAAATAATATAAAATAAAATATATCTCTCTTAGTGAAATCATTAGTTTTAATAAGTTAGTCCAGACATTAGTTTTACATTTTAAATTTTAAAAATTTTAATTTTTTATTATGAATTTAAAGATTAATTTATATAACCAGGCAAATTAAAATTTTCTAAAATTATTGAATTTATTAGTTATAATTAATTTATTATTTGTTAAAATTTTAAACTCAAACAACCATATAGTAAAATATGAAATATATGAGATTTTTTTCCCAAATAAGGCTAAATTAAATATGGTAGATTTTAGAGCATAGGCCTTTATAGTAAAGTGAGATTCAATTTTAGGTTTATGTGTATTCTCAGGTTAAGGTTACTTTTTAAATGGGTTATGATTAGAGCCAAAGTTTGAAAGAGTTCGAGGAGAGTTGAGAATAATGGCAATTGAAATATTTTCAAGTGAAATTATTTAAGTCATCTATTTAATTTGAAATATACAATATGATAATGATAGTTACTCTTAGGCGAACAGTAAATCGAAGAAATGACTGCCATATTTAAGATCAATTTAATGGGAAAATTCTTAGACAATCAATATGATTCATTGTTTTATGACGTGCGTTATAGAAAAAACAATTATCCTGTTCGTGTTCCACGCCGAAAATGATAAAATAATGGATAATTATTTTGAAAATGTTATGATTTAATAAATATTATATCAAAAAAATTGTTTTTAACTAAATTTAAAATATAATTAATATTTCAGAACTTTAAGCTTCTTATAATAAAATTATTTTATTAACATTTAAAAAACTGTAATAATTTGCATTTTGTTTCATTAATATAATTTCAAAATATTTTTAAAATAATGGTTTAATGAACCTCTATATTTTTATTTATATATCTCTTATAAATTAATATTATCTTAATTATACTTGTGCTAAAAGAAAATTAAACATTAACACCATATAAATTTATATTTTATTTTAATTAAATATTGAATTAAATTAAATTAATTTTATAATAGATAAAATAATTTTATTTAGAAAATTCAAAAATTTAACCATTAATATAAATTATAATATGCTAGAGATTTGTAGACTGTTCTCTTCTTACAAGGGAGGGTATCGTAAGCTCAAATTCAGATCAGCCTGAAACTTTCCTATCTTTTAGAGCTCATTTTATAATGAATTTAAAAACTAAAAATTTCTGCAACCGAGCCAGATTGTGGCCGCCAGGGGGGGTCAAAGTTGGATTTTAGTTCAATTTGGAGACACCTGGCCCGGCGAAAGTATTTTATATTACTATATAGGCATATACAAAAGGTGAATACCATATTTCTGACCAAAATTGTTTTTAAAATTTAAATAAAATTAAGAACAATTAAAATTTGAAATATATTTTCTTAGCTAGCTACTTTATTTAACTATCAATTGCCACAAATATTTCTATTTTATTTGATACAGGAATATAATAATAATTAAAAGTTTGCAACCTCATTTAAAAAAGTTTTCCACTCTATGGGAAAATATGTATGACGTAATTGATGTAAGACCCAGTTTGTGCTAAAAAAACCGGGTAATTCGGGAAAAAACACAAGACCAGCAGAATTCTTTCTAATTTTTTGCTTTTAATTTTATTACCCGATTGATAGCGGATATATTTTTAGAAAAACCATAATTTTAAATGCATCTTATAGTAAATTAAACGCTAAAATATCCCCGGAAACTATTTTTTGATAGTCATTCGGTAAAACCGGGTTTAATCTAGTTAAATATATGATTTTTTTAAAAAAACTTTTATAACATTATCATCAATATATGGGTTAAAAACTGATATATATTTTATATTCTAATGTCTTATAATATAAATCTTCTAGCAATTTAAAATCTGCCAGAAATATGGTATTCACCTTTTGTATTTTAATAAAATAAGTGAACGTAAACTCCCTTTTGGCGCAAAACAAAAAACTTGTTTATGTGAGGGACCTTTTCTCAACTTTTCTCACTATTCTCTCCACTGACTGTTAAACTAATTTTTTTAATGAATTGCAATTAATTATCATAAGTTCAAAGATCACTTAACATTATTTTTTAAGTTTAATCATTTTTATGATAATATCTAATATTATAAATAAAATTAAATTTTTGTATAAATTCTGATAAAATCGACGTCTCTTTTAAAGTTCACTAATTTGATAATATTATCCGTTTTTAGTTGTTTTTAATATAACTCTTGAAAACTATTTAATAAAAAAATGTTGAAATAATTTTCATGACAAACATTAATAAGAAGTCTCTTTGAACTACCCTTTGAAGCACTCTTTGTAGTTGAGTTTGACTATGAAATGATTGTTTGCGAAAAACTATTTAATTGAAAGAAGTTATTGCTATCATTGCTATCATTGCTATCATTGCTATCATTGGTATCATTGGTATGATTTTCCGATTCCTTAATAACTAAACAACGAATTATATAAAAAGCAATGACTGAAAACTTTCAAATTAAATGATCAATAAAATGAAGGGATGGGCACAAGTGCTCACCTGATGACATTCCTTGTGAATTGTGACCATTGAGTTGACGCGAGACAAGACTTAGAGGTGATGTGTGATGGCTCTGATTGCGATTCAGGTGATTTGGAGGAGGCGTCGCGCCCACCATTTCTGGGTACTGACCATAACTGGAACGCCTGCCTTCTCTCCGATTGCCATCAATAGCTGATTGAAGTTCGTCGGGTGAACTGAGTTTTTCTTTCTCGCATTCATAAGGATATAAGTATTTCATATATCTGTACAATAAATAAACGAATTATTATTATATCGAATCCATAACTTAAACATCAGAACCGCTGAAGGCTATTGTCTGTAATTCTATCAAAATTATAGAAACAAAACCATAAAAATAATGCAATTCTATGTGAACTGCAAGTCATCAAACATGTTATTCGGGAATAACTACTAACTCATAAAAATTCATTACCCAATCACTAGTATTACATCTCAACAAAGAATAACCCAATCTATTGACTCTCCAATCGAATAGATATTATGTCTGATATACCGAAGGTTGGCCTCAACTAAATTGTCTGTTCTATTGGAAGAGGCGCTGATATTTCACACGTTTTATGGATACTTTTCCACTACAAAACCCTCTTTTGATTTTAAAGAAGACAATAAACTAAACGAAAGTCCACCAAAAATTGTGGTCAAAAATATGATAATTAGATATTGTTTTGGAATTTTATTTCTTCTGTTTGTTATTAGAATCGAATAAATTTCAGTAAAAAAGATATTGACTTCAGATTTTGATTAACAAAAGTTTCATACAATCAAACATTTTTTGGAATTTACGACAACAAAAAGCAATCATTTTATATGTGTTTAGCCTTGAAGTCGATTATAATGTTATTTAATAGCATTTCTTATATACGAATGGCGACAACCAAAAGCCACTTCGTATGTAATAACCAATACTGATATGATATGAGCGCACAAACAGAATATGATTTATAATTTCCTGAATTACTTTTTGAATTAATTAATAATAATTATCATATTATTAACGATATGCCTAACCTTCTTATAACAGCTTTTGTCTGAATTTTGTCTTCAATTTATATATTACTATATATTTGATGCCATTTTCGCCAATTTATACAAAAAAAACATTTCAAACCTTTAATTGTGAAACAGAAAAAGCAAAGTCGACACTAAAGTCGACACAACTTCACTAATTAATGACTTTTACCAACAATTATATAAATAAGTATCTGATTTATCCATGATCATTTATTTAATGTCTGACAGAGTTAAACCAAGAATGTTCTGTTTAGAGCTCTTCACAATCGTCTTATTTTGTGAAATTTAATTAAATAACTTTTTGTTCTCAACTCATATGAGATAAAAGAATAAATTTTGTCACAAAAATAGTATAAAACAATAAATAAATCTTTTAGTGAATAGAAAATGAGTTTCGATTAAATCCTTTAATTATATTTGCGATCAGATTATCGGTGTTTCACTGTTTTGATAGCCGTTATGTAAAACTAAATGTTATAATTTCTTAGAGCTATCCATAAATAAACACTCAATCGTGAGAATTGACGCCGACTTCACTATAATTTAATATCAATAAATCGGTAGATTCAATAAATTGGCAATAAATTGGCATGATCAATTATTGCCCCAAACTATGGGCAACACTTAATTTCATAACTAAATTATTATTAACTGATTTATTATAAAAATGAGAGATTTGTTAGTTTTATGGTAACGGAAGAGCTGTCGCTAATAATATAAAATAGATGTTATTATTGATGACTTACTGTGTGCGTAATGTAAAGGCAGCAGAAGTTATAGAAGAGGGAAGGTTTAGTCCTTTGGTTATTTCTCGCCATATTTTTTTGTTGATCACTTCCACGAGACCACCCCTGGCCACTACCAGTCGGTACAATTCATAGAGATCTAATACCTGTTTGGCCATAATGGGAATTCGGTTTACAGGAGTCCCTGAAATTCATAAATCATTTGAATAAATCGAATTTCCATTACTTTTAATAACATTTTATAAATAAATTGTTTTCATCACTTCTAACGCTTTTAAATATTCTAACGAATCAATGAATGAATTGATGCCAATCACTGAAATCTGAGCCAATTTTTCTCGAATTACGTAATCATAATATAATTCCCCAAAAATGATTCGAAGAGTAAAATATTTTTGTGGAGAGAGAGAGAGAGAGAGAGAGAGAGAGAGAGAGAGAGAAGTGTATCAAAAAAAAAACTTAATAATTGATAAATTCTCTAAATTTTTAATATAAGAGTTAAAAATTTTTGGACATTTCTCAAAATGACCCTTCCTACTCCCACTCCCACTATATATATCTCTTACATCAATTGATTGATTCATAAAATTGTTAGGAGGCTTTCAATTTATTTTTTCCTGGAAGCGAACGATATATTGAATACTTAAATTAAAAATAGATTTCAATTTAGTGATATACGAGTCACTCATTTGCAGTTATTTTGGAAACTGAGGCGCAAAATATATAATCAATTGAATCACAAAAACTTATTATTTTGAAAAAAATATGAGAAAAAGTGACTTAAAATGATAAATTTAAAACAAAACATAAGGAATAAACCTGCAATAATTAAGGAAATGTTGTGAATATGATCACATGTGGTATCAAATTAGTTGATTTGATTTTAAATAAAATCATTAATAATTTAAAAATTCTAATTCTAAGGTCTTATGTTCTTTGATTTGAAATTTCAAGAAAAGAGATTAAATCAAATTTTGAAAAAATTGTAATCTTTTGCCAAAATATTCTTCGATTGAAAGATCAAAAGAATTAAAGCCAATTATATTTCAAATATTCACGAGTTTTGGATTAAGTAAATAATCTTTGAATTCTTTAATGAAATTCTTTTAATTAATTTTTTTCCATATATTTAAAGATGAAAGGAATGAAAGGAAGGCATCATTTATCTAATATTTCAACATTTTTCTAAATATTTTAAATTAATTGAAATTTTGAACTCATCTAGATTGTGTCTTGGTAAAACATTCGTTTTAAATGAAAAAGATAACAAATGTCTATTTACTCGTAAAACAATAAATAAGTTTCAAATTATTAAATTTGAGACTATTTTTTTCAAAAACTATTTAATCGAATAATTATTCAAAATTTCAATATTTTGGAGATTTTGAGAGCAAACTATTAATCATTTTGTAATAAATTAGAAAATCATCAGAAAATCTATTCATAATTCATTTGTTTTATATTATTTATTCAAACAATAATTCATATTTTGTTCCAAAGTTTTCATTATTGAAATGTCATGAATTGGAAATGAATAATAAATTTGGTGCTAAATACAGACCTGAGCCAAAGGAAAGACTCGGTCCCACTAAACGTAATTAAAAGTCCAGATATTTCTTTAGAATAAATTTTGATACTCTTTTAAAGAAAAAAATTATATTTTTCTTATGATTAATGACTGATTTGAACGATGAAAGATTTCATCGATTATTTTGAATCATTCAAATACTCATTGTATGTCTGACTACAATGTTTTCATTCAATTAATAAAGAGATGTGCAACTTTCTCAACTCCAGGGGTCCACAAACCAACAAAAGACAATTTAAAATATTAGATCTGTGGCTCCTCTTTCTCTCTCTTTCTATTTCTCTCTCTTTATTACAACAAAAAATAGGGATTCATTTACCAAAAGGATTACACAGAAGTATCGGCTCTCAAATCATATTATTAATTGATTGAATTGAAAACTATCAAGATTACTTTTTTCTTGTTTATCTAAGCTGATGATCATAAAATTTAAAAAAAGTTCTTTTAAAAATCAGGTCTAAACCAAAAGAAATGTCAAAAATAAATTTGTGGTCAGATATGGGAATAGTTAAAGGGATTGACTCTTCAAAGGAGTTGTTTGTGTCTACTCTCTCTCTCTCTCCCTCTCCCTCTCTGTCTTATAATTGTTTTAATGTCTACGAAATGATTATTTCTGGGATTTAAAGTTAATGGACTCTAATTTAATGAAATTTTTCTTGAATTTGAATTCTATTGATTTTAATCTCTTTTTTTGGACTAAAAAATATTTTAATTTGTTTTTTCTGTATTTATCGCGATTTTTATCAGAAAATAGTTGAGTAAACAGAATATAAGTGCAATTAAAAAATAGTGTATTTCTAGACATAAGCAAAAATAAAAGTGAGCTCAACAGGACATTGAGGGGAATGAGTTTAGGAATGCAGTGCTCGAACTGGGCTACTGGTGCTCCACTACTATACTATCAATGATAACGGGAAAGTTAGAAAAAATTTTATGGAAAAACGACATGTCTTTCATCGGTTTAGTTCGATCACAACTCCAGATGTTGTTTCTGTTGATCTGATACTCAATTTATTCAAATAAAGACTAAATGTCGTAGACGTGAGTCGACGAACATAACAATGAATTGGCGTCTCTTTTATATTAGTGTCAGATTTGGTTAAATTTCACTGAAAGTGAGGAAACACTGCTTTTAGATTATAAATCGATGATCACTTCTTTGTTCATTTCTTATTATAATGGTAGTACTGCAACACTTTGTTGTTAATGGAAGAACAATTTGGTTGACACCCACCCACTAAAGACATAGTTTATTAGAGTTGAGATCTTACCTAAAGTTGTTAAACCATTGCAAAGATGACCCTGAAATGAAATCTGAGGGCTATTTTGTCCCAATCGTGGTATATCGAGAGAATAAAATGGAACGGTTAGTGTTAAAGTGCTTACGCTTAAGGCAAACACCAAATAGTTTTACTCCCCATTCGCTATAAACTCAAATATCTGGCAAAAGGGGGGATATATTGAAGGTGATGACTTTCAATATATTGAAATCATGTATATGTTATGCCACATATCCTTAACTTCATGTGTTTATAAGCACATACACAGTTAGAAAAGATCTGGTAAACTGGCCGTTCATTACATCGAAATAATATCGCAACCAAAAGTTAACCATAAGTGAACGGTAGCTGTGCTTCAACTTTACGTATATTGGCATCTCTTCCAAAGGGATAAAACCGATCAAAAGATGGAAGGAAAGCAAAACCTAATGAAAACCCGGCAAAAAGTAGAAAACGAGTCATAGATAATCCAATTCTTGATTTTTTAGTTAGTTTTGTTGAGATATATCTCTCTTTATTCAATAGGTTTGGCTCAATGGCTATATTTAGCATTATTTTCACTCAAAATAAGTCCAACAGTTTATTGAATACACCGTTTGTCGTAAACATTAAATATTTAAGAAAAGAACAGACTTTCGACTAAATTATTGAAAAATTCACGAAATCTATTAAAACACAAAACGACCCCAAAATTTTAAAAATTATTTCACTAAAAATAATAAAAAATAACGGGATTTATACTTAATTTGAAAAATTACTTTAAATGAAATTAAGGGCAGAATTTTTACTATTATATGTTAAGAGAATGACCACTAGTTGTAAACAACTTGAGTAATAGTCTTAAATAATATACCCTTTAGTAGAAAATCTTATCAAAGATTAAGTGATTGTATGGCCGACTCTTTTTGTTTATAAAAGCGAAAAATCAAACATTGATTTCGTTTCCGTTCGAATACAAAAGACAATATTTTCCACAAAAAATCTTCTAAATAAAAATATTATTGATATATTTTTCTTGAGGATTAAGCCATAGCTTACATAAGTCTTTGTTCTTAAGTTAAGGTATTATCGGTTTAAGGGACTCAAAGTAAGAAAAGTTTTACTTTAAAATTCTAAAATCAGCCAAAAACCAGTGTTAAGGGTCAGCGCCGATAAATTTTAGATATGCCTCAAATGTTTATTCAGTTAAATAATTAAATTAAAAAATTTTGATCATCTCATATGGTTAAGTTTCCAGCGAATTTAATTTGAGTTCATGTCTAAATTTTAATGCATTTCTATTGCAAAAGCAGTGATAGCTGTGAGAGAGAACTGCTTTAGATTACATTTGCATCACTAAGAGGGTGCGCACTCATAGCATATAACTCTACTACTCCTACATACTCTTACTATTGTTTCAAACGCATGTATCACTACTTCTTACTATTGCTTTGTGACTAAAGTTAATGAAATTTAGCGTGAAATGTTAACAAATGTTTAATGTAGCGCAGTTAACTCTTGAAATGAGTAGAATTGAAGTAATAATAAATTGAATGAATGAAACTTTCCTTACTACAAGGCTGACTAATGAATTATATTCACGATATTTCCCAGCGGTCTAAACAAAGAATAGTTTTCTGTTGTATGAATAAAATTTTTACGATATTTAAGTTCAGACGAAGTTATAAAAGTTTTGTTACAGTTATTTTCATTACATTTAAATGATTTATTCTTTAAATGAATTCTATTCTTATGAACCAATAAATAAGAACTTTCAGTAAATCATTTGAAACATCCGTCGATATCACAAATAAAAGGTTTATACCCCGAATACTTTTGTGTTTAATTAAATTCGATTTATGTTTGAATTTTTTATTACAATTATTGAAATCACAATAAATTGTCTTTTATTAAAATGAATTAATTTATGTCGATTTAGATTTCCTTTTGAAGTGAATTTTTTATTACATCCACTAAAACAGCAATTAAATGGTTTATATTCAAAATTATTTCATTTGTGTTCAATTAAATTATATTTATATTTAAATGTTTAATTACATTAATTGAAATCACAAATAAATTTCCTTTTATTCAAATGAATAGAAACGTGTTTATTTAAATATTTTTTTGTTTTTGTCTCATATCGACATTTGGGCCAAAAACCCTTAAACTTTTTATTGTTAATAGTTTTCTCATTAAAATATTGAATTAATGGTATTTCAATCCGACAGTAATTCTGTGCACAACTCTTATCATTCACTATAAATCTCTCAATAATTTATTATTATAATTATTTTTAACACTTTCAATGCTTAAATTATTGTTTCTCAATAATTTATTTATATCTAGATAATATTTTAATTGAGACAACATTTTCCTAATAATTAAATCAAACACTTTCATAAAAAATGCACAAAAGAGAAAAAACTCACAAATGGAGGAATAATTGTTAGTTTTATTTATTATAGATTCAATACTATTTTTCATTTTAGTAATAAAACGTGTTATTCACGTGACTATAATTTTAGTTTTCACCAAAATTAAAGTCAAATTTAAAATTTTTTCATTAATTGTAAATATTTAAACCTTTTAATTGTATTTTCATTAAAACATTAAATTAATGGTATGTCAATGCTTCAGTAATTCTGTGCACAACTCTTATCACTCACTACACAATCACTCAAAAGTTTATTAATCTTAAAATATTTCTATAACTTATTTTATTTTGATTTAATTTCATTAAATTCACTTAAGTATGAAAACTATTTATTTTCGCCATATTTTCAAAACAACTTTTGATACATAACTGAAGAAAAATATAAAGACTTTTGAAAGCCTTTTCTTATAATAAACTTCAATAAACTTTTCCACAGAAAATGAAGAAATCATGTTTTCACTTGACTAACAAAACATGTTTTTGAGGATTCAAAACTGGTTTCACTTCTATTTCTGGTATGACTATTCCGCCCCCTCAGGCAATTCTGGTTTAAACTGTTATATTAAAGTGATGTCACTTTTTTCAAATATTTATTTAATGAATAAAATCATTAAAAATACAGTATACTCTGTCTGTTATGAAGGGGCAGATGTCATAGAAATCTGTTCATAACACACACTTATTCATAACAGACAAAATGAGACTTTTTGAATATTTTTTAAAAAATTGACAAAATCTTTTACAATACAAATAAAAGTATTTTATTTTACTAAAATTATCAGTAATTTTAGTTTATTTTGAAATATTCAATTGATTTGTGACCAGGAAATGCTTAATTTTTTAGCTTTGACTTCATTCAAAAATTAAAAACTTTATATCGATCTCGTAAACTTTGTTTATTTAGTTTCTTTGATTTTTAAATTTTAATTCTTAGATCATTTACCTCAAATATTATAAAATAAATTAAATTTGAATTAAATCCATGCATAAATGGTAGAAAACATATTATATTGAACCACCTAGTATACGTTTATCGTCATTTTTAACATACCCCTTAAAATATCTTTTTAAAGAGAAAAGTTGTCAAAAATATCAATATTCCCCCTCATGTTCAACATGGCCATCCCAATAACAATAATATTACTAATAAAATAAATGATTAGATAATTTGAGTCATATTTTACAGTTTTTATTCACAACAGTCAGTTTTTGATGATAAAAATACTGTTAAATCTATTCATAACACACAACACACAACTTCATAACTCACAGTTTACTGTATATATAGAATTTATTAAAACACTTGTTTAAATTTCATTAAAACTATCATGATAATAATTAACATAAAATTGAGTTAAACTTAAGATATATTAAAATTTTAGATTTAAAAATTAAACAAAAAAATTTTAGCATCTAAATTGGCATCTAAAGCTTTAAAAAAGGTAAAATTTGCCCTATTTAGTAAGCAATAGTAAAGCATTGTTTAAACCTAGCAAAGCTTTCATAAGAACATGTATATTTGAACTTTGAATTTATTTAATGAGAATGGAAATTGGTAAAAAAATGAGTAAAACTATCATGTTCATGTTAAAACTGCAAGGTTCAGACTATGTTTTATTACTAATTACTAACTAGGACAAATTTTATCTTTTTTAAAGCTCTAAATGGCAATTTTAACTAGTTGAATTTCATTTCAAATTTTATTATACTTGTAGTTTTGTGAAGTCAAAGTTTGTTGTTTTTTCGGTCAGAATAATTGAATTCGTCATTAAAACTAAATTATTATAATTTTTATTTTCTATAATAAAAAATAAATTCTTTTAACTCTTTTAGTTAATACCAAAAGTTTTGATTTGTTTACTTTGAATTCTCTAAAACTATTGGAGTCATTGCCTAATGGACTGGTATTTAATCACAATTACAGGAAATGGTCAAATAATAGGTCTAATATCATGTTTTGTTAATAGCTCTCTACACGATATAAATTGAGCAAGGGATATACCATTATTAGAACAGATTCCAATCACTTGAGTACTAAAATTGTCTGTTAAGTCATGTTTTAATCTTTTAAT
>JAQFZM010002399.1:0-13829 GCA_034695785.1 Galumna obvia | reverse complement strand
ACAGAATTAGAATCGGTTAAGCCGTCTAGGAGTTATTAGAAAATACTTTGTCTCCAAACTTTTTGAATGCCTTAATATATTAATTCTTTGTTGAATGTTGTGATGAATACTAAATACTTTATATTATTTTAAAAAAAGTAATTAAATTTCGAACAAAAGATAATTTGATGTAATTTTGAAAGAAAAGGACCCGAATATAATTGGTTTGTTAGAGGAGTGGCTTTAAATTAAAAACTTATTTCTCATTTATATTAGAATATTTGTAAACAAGAAATAAATTTTTTATATATTTATAGAAATCACAAAATTAGTTATCTATTTAAAGTGATACTTCATTTTTCTTCTTAACTCTGGTTCTGTCAAATATATATAAATTCATTTTCGTGTTACTAAAATTATCAAGTTTATTCATTACTAATTTAAATATATAGTAAACAGTAACAGTAAACAAAAAAACCAAGTTTAATGTGAGGGTTATTTTAAAGGAGAAATACTCGGAAAACATTTCAAAATGCTATATTTATACTTGGTTATCTAAAGTTCAGTAATAAGTTTTATCCTTTAATTGGAATTTGTTGGTAAAACTTTGATTTAATTTAATTATTTATTTATAAAATCATTTTAAATGAATTTTTTGCCAAAAATCTAATCTTAAGTTTAATTTTAAATACTTTATAAAAATGATTACTCTTTAGGGTTCAGTCTTTTTATTTTATTGATTTTTATTGATTTCATTTCATTTATTTTTATTTATTTTTTTAATCGACAAAAATATAGAAATTTATTTGAAAACATAAGAAGAGATAAACTTTTGAGACTAAAAATAAGTACTTCATAACAAACAACAAAATATTAAAACTGGTCATCACTTTTGGTCTATTAATTATAACCATTGATATATCTTCTAAATTAATCCCTTATCTATTTTGTCTATTCATATAAGGATGAAAACAATATTGTAATTATAATAATCTATTTCTTCAATTGATAGTCAATTGTATGGTAACCACTTTATAGTAAGTCTAATGTTTAATTAAATTGCGACCACTTTCTCGTCCAACTTATTAATTCAAATATTACAAATTTATGAAGAGAACGACTCTTCTCTATACATACTGTATTTATATTGAAGTGATTTTCATGCACTTCATAAAGTTATTCATAAATTAAATCAAAAACTTTTAATTTTTCTTTGTATTAGATAATACCAAATAGACTTTACTATAGAAATTGTATCCATTATAACGAATCTCATTATAACGAATATCTCGATATAACGAAAGATATTCGTTAAACGTGTTATACAAACAGCGCTTTCTTATAACGAAAGAATATTTTTGCTTATTTTTAAAATTGTAAAACAAGTCATTATTTCATAAAAAAAAAATTTATACAATTTAAAACAAACATTTATGTTATGCTTATTTTGATTACAATTAATTAATAATTGAAAGTCTGATAAAAAAAAAGGAAAAACTATTGTTTTGAGAAAAAGTTAAAAGTCATCAAAAATGTAGAAAAAGTTGAAGAATAAGACAAAATTATGAAAAATATGGAACAAAAGCCAAGTCTATTATATTTGATATTATTATTAACGATAAAATTCTAATATTCTGTAATTACAAACATTTTTAAAGCTATACTCCTTATAACAAATCCTCGTTATAACGAACGAAATTTTGGTCCGAACCCGTTCGTTATAACGAGGTTATACTGTATTTTATATTAAATTATGAATAACTAAAATATATGTAAAGTTTTAAAATTATTTAGAAAATACAATCTATAAATCTTTAATTTGTTTGAGAATCCATTCTATTGAGCTAGGTACATAATTGCCAAATCCTTTAATAGAACAGTCTTTAGTTGAAGCTCCTCCTCTAAATACTCCAATCTGAACGGCCCGTCCCAAGTAATAAATCCAAGTTGGAGCACCTGAATCACCCTTTAATTTTAAGATTTTTAAGTATTTTTAATTTTAACATTATTAGTTCAATATTACCAAGCACATTTCAGATTTTGAAAGTGTAACTTGTTCGTAATGTATGTAATTACTAAATCGGGTGATCTTAACAGAAGTGACTTTCAAGTGTCCGTTAGCGCCATAACCCCACCCACCGATCAAAGCAAACATATTGGACTGCAGTCTCAGATCTTTTGGCGGTAAACAAATCATATAATCGATTTGTTGACCGATATTTAGAGAGTCTTTCAGTTTAATTAAAGCGATGTCGTATTGTTGAGTCCTAAATTATTTGAACATGGTCAAACACTTGATAAGTCTCATTTACTTTGTATTGAAGTGAACTTATTTTGTCATATATTGTTTACATACATTTTTACATATATTTTGTAATTATCATGGTAGTTATCATGGTAGTTATTATGGTAGTTCACTTAAGTACAAAAACATTAAATTGCAAACCGGGTGTAGTTTTCATGTTTGATAAATGTCTCGACGTCATGATATACTGAACCCTTAACCTCATGTCCTGTCCTAATCCTTATCCTTTGATTTTCTCTATAAATATCATTAATAAGTAACTTGTTCATTTTTTAATATATTGTACTTATCATCGAAACAATGAGCGGCGGTTATAACCCATTTAGGAGCTATAATAGATCCAGTACAATAATTAGGTTTACTTCTATAAATTAATTGTTTTAATTATATTAGATATTATAGAAAAAAAATTGAAATTTTTATACCCAATAGTAATGTAAACTACCCAGGGTGCTTCGAATTTTTGTGCATCTCTCCCATTTTCAATGTCTACAAACGTCGGGTGATATTTGAAGCACTTGTTTGTAGAGACACTTAGTTTATTGGTTAGTCCACATTCATTATAATCTGGAATATATTTCGAGTAATTTCCGATTTTAATCCAATAATTGTCTTCAGAATGAGTCCAATCTTTTAAATAAAATAAGTATTAAAAATAGAATTTCTATTAATTCGAACCGATTTTATAAATAATAATAATTACAAATAATATCGAAATCATGACTTTAATTATTAAATGATTTATTAATACTTAATTTGTTATTATATATAAGAAACTAAAAGTTTCGCATTTCTTCTCGTCTTACAGTCATTAGAACCACAATTTTTTATTCATGTATTTACGAATGTAATTATTACCATGTACAAATATAGTTATTAACTCTATTGTAATTACCAACAAAAGAGGCATTTATTGCAAACCCCTCAACCACTCTCCATATCGAAAGAAATTAACGCTCAGTATATTAAGTGAGGGTATATAAAAGTGATCTGGATAAATATATATTAGAAAAGTTTATTTTTTATAGAATTTTTAATAAATATATTTTATAAGAATAGAAAGATATTAGAAATATAAACATTTTAAAGAATAGTTCACTTTTTATCCACTGACGGACTCAATGATAGATATCTAAAATCATTGGTTAAAATTAATTTAAAGACTTTGATTAAAGACTAATCTATTGATTTAATAGAGGATACAATAAACTAAATCAAAAATATTGTTAACATTATTTCAGACTTAATTTTATGTCAAAAATTTTAAATACTTTTTATTATATAATTTATATTATTTGCCTTTAAATGAGATTTCATGAAATTTCATCAAAAATTTAATTAAAAATTAATAAAACATTAATGTTTAGAATTGAATAAAGTTTTGGTCTTAAATATATAGCAAACATTAGGACAAACAATTTAAATACCATTTTAGTTATTATTAATTTTATTGACACCTAATACGTCCATTATTTTATATGTAACCATATGTACAGATTTATATAATTAACAAATTAATAACTTATATGACGTACAAACTATTTGTCCTAATATTGAACTAATTTTATATTTGAGTGAAAGTATTTTTAGTCGATAGACAGCGCTTTTAGTTATAAACATTTAAAAACAAATAATTTGTTTGTTTTGAATAAATTTTTGGTTTGAAATTTAAACTTTAGTCGATTAAAATCAATTATATTTAGATTTAATTGTAATTAGTTTTTGGTAAAAATGAGTCAATTGTTTCCTAAAATCGAAATAACAGACATTTTTGATGAATTGAGTGAAGACTTGAGACGAGAACTCATTGAAAAGCAAATGATTTTTGTCTCAAAACTTGAGTCAAAACAAAATCCATTAATTATTGAATTAAGAGATGAAATCAAAAGACAAATGTCTGAAAACTTTAAATTAATTAAAGAAATATTTAAATGAAATTCGACCTAAAATTGAAAACGTTTTGGATTTTGAAGAAAAACAAAAATTAAATGATTTTGAAATTCAATACAAAAATATGATTAAAAAATTCAATGAAAGGAATGAAAATAAAAGAATTGATTTATTGGACAAACAATCACTTAATGCCATCGAAGATAACAGAGAAGATCACAACTACTCTATTAAATCGGAAGTTAACAAACGTTACGACTTTTCAAACACTAAAGTCTTAGAGAATATTACCTCAGAAGAGATCAGTTCTGAAATAAGTGACAATGAATGCAACCATTCTTTGAATAATGAAGTCTTTAAAGAAGAGATCACTTCTAAAATTATTTCCGAAAATATGGATTCAAATCAAGAAAACGAAGTCTTATTTTTCAAGGATTTTATAAATGAAGTCAAAGTTATTAATGAAAATCAAACGACAGAACCAGAAGTGAATCCATTAATTGAAAGGAATAGTCGATCAACGATTGCTTTTATATAAATTTTTATCTAAAAGTAATAGTTTTAAAGACTAAATCAATTAATATATTTAATTCGCGCTCAATATCTAATTGTCTAACAGTTTGTCACAACTTTTTTGTCAGTTTATTAATAATTAATTCAAAAAACAATTAATAGTTTATTAAAGAATTAAAACCGCAATAAATAGTTTGAATCAGAATTTAACGACAATTTTATCTGAAATATAATTCGATTTACTTTTTAATAGTTCTAATAATTTGGAGTTAATTATCGATAACTTTCTTAGGGATGAGAAGACATAAATTGAAAACCCTATCGAAAAGTAGTCTTCAACTTAAAATAACCCCAATTATTGTCATTTTTCTATTTGTTATGCTTTCAATTAAATTAACGAAAAGTGAAACTATTTGTGAAGAGATTTCAATTGACGCCATCACTCAATTACATAACGGAACTATTGCTATCTTCAGAGAAAAGAATGTATGGCTTCTGGACCAACAACGCAATGAGTTAATGGGTCCGTGTCTTATCGCTAACGTTTTCAAAGAGATGACGGGACCGATGGACGCGGCCCTCACTATCAAAAAACACGAAACAATTACAGATTTTATTGGTTCCAGCATTTACTTCGAAAAATCGAAGAACTTTTATACTTTCAAGAATTTGGGTCAGTACCAGATCGAGTGGGGGTCACTTATATACCTTCCCTACAAAGGAAAGCAAACAGAAATAGGAGAGGAAGACATAAGCGCTCAAAAGTATATGAAACAAACCATTAGTTATACATATTTCGATTCGATTGACTCGAGAACTAAATTAGTCTTCTCTGATGGCACTCTTTTGTCCTTTTCATTCGATATGGGCTTTCAATATGATATTCCAACCGTCACTACAATCAATGAAGAGTTCAAAAAATATGGTCTTAAATCTGTTCCGAAATCTGTGTCGGCGTCTCTTAATATAGTAAAGGATAACATTTCACTTCTCTTTCTCTTCAAAGACTCAGAATTTTGTTCGATTCAAATGATGTCTAAACCCATTGACCAAAGCTGTGACTTTAGACCCATTGAAGAGTTCTTTAACTGTAATTCAATACAAAGAACTAATGGATTTTGTTCTGAAGAGACACAAAGTCGGGAAAAACCAATCGTTGCGCCGAACAATGAATCAAAAGAAATCAAATCAGTTGACGACACAAACATTGAGACCAAAATACCAAAACCAGAAAATAAAGTACAGATACGTAGCGATGATTTATCGCCCGAAACCAAAAAAGAGACCAAAAATGGATCCAATTATTTAAGAAACAAAAATTCTTTTATATTTCCTCTAATTTTTCTGATTTTCATTTTATTTGAATAAATATTTTCTTTTAAATATTTCAAAACCATTTCTTAACGAAAAGTTATTTCAAATATGAATACTTTGCACTGATTTGCAAACAATATTCTTATATCAAGTATTTTCACTGAAATATAAGTTGAAAACGAAAAAAATTGTATTTTAAATCCAATACTAATATAAATGATTAAAAACTTAGAATTCAATTATTATTTAATTATAACATAAGATTTGAGGAAATAATTGGATCTACCGATAATTTAATTGATAGCATTACATATAATTCCAATTTAAAGATTTTTAGCATGTTACAATTATGAATTAAGAGTAGGTGTAGTTCTTTTTGAAAACTTTATTTTGAATTCATTCTGAAATTATCAAAACATTTTCCGAATTATGTGTTATTTATGGCAATTAAATGTTAAGTATTTAATAATATATTTTACGCTTTTTATATAAAATTGATATTATATATAATCTAGCAAATATTTCCCTTTAAAAGGTGTTCTAAATGTGAGAAAATATCATTTATTGCATTTTAGAAGTATATGTTTATGAAAATATGAAGTGTAACCTAGAGCATATTATCATATCAGTAAATTTCACGCAATTTAAAAAAAGATGAGTTAATTGCAATTTTGTGCTAGACACTATTTTTGGTAACTGAGTTAATGAGTGCCTTAAACTTATAGAAAAATTCAAAGAACAAAATCATAAAAGTTAACGGCCACTCATTTAAGATTAGGTCAAATGAAGGTTTTGTCAGATTTTTTGATTAGACATCAATTATTAGCGAAAAGATTTGAATTTATGTCTTATTTTAAGTGAAATATCGTTTCAAAAAAGTAGGAAAAAGAAAAGCATTTAATTAAAATTTATTCAAATGATATTCAAAAACAGTTTGAAACTCACTTTCATTTGAATAACTTTTTTCTAATACTTTAAAGAAATTCTAATAAAAGTATTTTTTGTAAATAAATTCAGAGAATACTTAATCTAAAAGAGTATTAAAGAAGAGATAGTAGTGATCGATAATAAAAGTTAATTGAGGAGTTTTGAGGAGTTTTTGAGGATTTCTCAACCAGTTCTCACTCATAAAGCACTGCTATGTTTTTAAGATTGAAATCAAAATTGAATTTAACCTGATTTTTGTCATAAATTTATTCTTTATTTGCTGTTCAGTAAAATCTGTTGCTTTAAATGTATCTCAAAATATGTGAGATTTGTTATCAGAGAAAAAAGGTTTCAGTTTTTATAAGAAATGATTTAATTCATCCCAAATATTATTCCTTAAAAAAGGACATCACATTCGAGTCTCAATACTGTATATAATCTGTAATTAATTGCTTAGTTTTGGTCCAAATATAACTTTAAAACTTAATTTTATTATAAAGTATTATAAAGAAGACACTTATAGACACATCTCATCCAATCACGACTTCGACCAAAGTTTACTATTTTTCAGTATTTAACCGACGACTCAATACAATTCAATTTATAAATAATTGAGTCTTAAGTTTATAAACATTTGAGTAGAGGTTAACAAACATTTCGTTTGGAATTAGAGAATAGGATTTTATTAATTTTTTAAGAATCAAAATGAAAACTATTCTGTGCCTAATATTAAGTCTGTTTTATGTCAATCAAGTTAAAAGTGCTGATAATGGATTACCGAGTTTAAGTTTGCCAAGTTTGACCAATTTACAGTTTCCTACAATAGGAATAAAACTACCCTCAGCAGCACCAGTAGTACCAGTTAACCAGCCCAATTTTACGCCCAATTTTGGATTTCCTCGCAAACAACAACCGCTACCTTTCTTTCCTGTTCCGTAAGTTCATCTAAAATGATCTAGCAATTTTAAATAATTGGTCTTTTATTGTTTTGTTAGTATTGTTAAGAAAGTGACTCACCATCACATTCATCACGTAATCGCTCACAAAGGAGTCGTTAAAAGTAAATATTCAAATGAAGCCAATAATGGATACGATTTGGACAACAAAGATATCGATCATAAAAATGGAAATCAATTGAATTATAAGTTATATAACGAAGAATTAGGACTTAAAGGAGACTTCAATGATAACGGATATAAAAGTTCTTTTGTTAAGAGAGGGGGTGTCAATGGGGGCGCTAATGGGGTCGTTCCACAACACAATTTTCAACATTTTGGAGACCTAATTGCATCTGGCACCGGCTTCAGTAAAGGACCTGCTATTAGAGGCTATTTTGGTGGTCAAAAGGCTGAGTTTGTGTAAGAGTTTGCGTTTTTATTCAATAATTTTATTATTGACTCAATTTTTATGTTTTCTTTTATGATTTAAAGTCCTCTAATTATTGGTTTAATCGACGACTCCAATGATTTTATGAGTGGCTCAGACTCTCAAAGAGAATTTTCCCACAGAAAAGGTTTACTCAGAAACCATAATAAAGAAAAACAATATATTCCTACAAAAGAAACGATGAAATTATTTGAAGATTTGGCTAAACTCGGATACAAATAATAACTTTTATTAAATACAATTTTTTTATTCATTTATTATATTATAATCTCATTATTTTCATATCATTTTATTAAATAATTATCCCATTATTTACTCAAATACTAGTGAATTGAGTTCTTTAGTTCTTAAATTAATATTCTTTTAAATATAAATATAAATTAAACTAGCTAATGTTTTCAATTATATTGAATGATTAACTAGGTGATTGTCTTTTACTATTTGATTTGATACTTTGAATTTATTAAATATATTCGAGAAATTGAATAAATTTTGTAATAAATTCATTAAAAGTCAATTTAATTGAGAATTTTGTTTAATAAATAAATCTTTTAAGTAATCAATGATTAGTCATATATTTGTTGAGTCATTATCTGTTGTTTTGTGTGTCGACAGACAATCATTGAAGTGATTATTATTTAAGTCTTTGGAAATATTTTCAATTTGTTTAAAAAGTATTTCAAATTTGTTTTCAAGTTTAGTCTGAATTTCGTTTTGCATTCTTTCAATTGAATTGATTTTTTCCAATAATCCGTTTCTGGATTCCTGCCATCGATGACCGTTGATCTGAACCTTTCCCAACAGATGTGATAAATCCGTTTGCATTTCTTTGATGCGGTAGAGGACAGAGGAGTTGCCGACCCTATACTGTTCGATGACATCGCGTACATCAGTTGTGGTTCTGAACGACTCAAAGGTCTGTTTAGCCAATAAGAACTTAATCATTCGCATGAATCGGATGGCGTTCCTCTCTTTCTCTGAGATGAGGTCATATTCCCAGCGATGTATTTTCCAAGTGGCCACTGATAGTGACTCTGGATTTGCCGCATAATATCTATAAATTAGTTGATTAGAAGAACATTATCATAATGATCTAGGTCATATAATTCTAATTTTACTTTTAATCAAATTTGATCAAAAGATATGATTCGAGTTAATAACCATTACTTTATTTGATTATCACAAAAATGATCAGCACTTAAGTGTCTTACCTCCAGCAACACTGAATCAGTATCGCCGCCGGAATCTTCTTTTTAAAGCGAATCTCTTCTCTTTGCTCTTCAGTAACGCTTATGGCGAGTCCGGTACCAATAATACCTGCGGGTAATGCGAATATAGAAACACCTAATATTGTAAACATGCATGTGATGAGCTTTCCGAGCCAGGTCACCTGATGTTAACACAAATCAAAATTTGATCAAAACTATTATCAAATAATTGTATTGAATTGAATTATTGGGTTATAAATAGTGTAAAAGATTTTATATATTAGTTATATAACGTGAAAATGATTTATAGATTAAAATGAAGTTAAGTTTTGTTCCCATTATTTCATTATAAATATCTTAGAATTGAAAAGAGTTTTGAGAATCATATGATAGTCATAAGTAGACGTACCGGCACTCTGTCTCCATATCCAATGGTACAGATTGTGATAACCTAATGATTGACACAACAATTATATAATAATGCGATTAATAAATATTTCTTAAAATATATGTAAATATATGAGAGATTTATAAGATTATGAAAGGAATAAGACTTACGGCCCAATAGAAAGATTCTGCGATATTATCAAAATGGTTGTTTGTTCCCGTTTCCACTAAGTATATTAGGAAAGCCATAAAACAGAGCACAAGAAACCCGATATAAAAGACTATAACCAATTGTTCTCTTTGTGCCGACAATACTTTATAGAGAATACTCGCCGGACGGAACTGTCGCTCAGTTTTGACCATTTGTAGCACTTGGAAGAAACGATGAAAACCTCTTAAGGCAAACAAAGCAAAGACGAGATGACCGTCTTCTGAGTCAACCCATAAAAGAAAAATCGATACAATTATTAGAATAATGTCTCCAATTCTGAGAATATTTCGCAAAAATTTAAGTTTTCCTTTCCATCCCTGGTATTGTATTTTACAATCAGATGCCCAGAGTCTAACCAAGAATTCAAAGCCAAACCAGGCAACCATAACTCTTTCCATTTCTACCATAAGTTCCCAGGACACATCTTGAAACTTATTGTCCGTCGAAAATACAGTTAAAATTAGACAAAGAAATACCATTAAGAATACAAAAATGTGGTAGATAAAACCCCAAAAGCCTCGGGGATTGTGCATTAAATTGTAAACTTTTAACTTTCTCTTGTAATGTGATGTTTGGTGTCTCTGTTCGTAGTGTTCGGGAATTATTGTCCCCAAATAACTGACCGAACATTTTCTGATTTTCTTTTGTTGGTTTGCGTTCACAACTTTTAGCATTTGTCGGATACGGCCCACAGAAACAACACTCGCCTTCGACTGAACCGTCAGTTGATTGTCGGTGTCGTTTAGATATCTTTTGAATTCTCTTCCGATAATTATTTGAGGAATAGTTGTGGAAGTACTGCACCGATGAGCAGATAAAAAGTTATTCTCTATATTTTGAGTACTATTTTTAATATTTGAATCCATTCTTTTCACTGAAAAGTTATGTTTTCGACATAATAACTATTGAAAAGTGAGACAACTGTTCACTGAATCAGTCAATTGTTGTCTGAACTGTTTATAAGAAATTAATCCTTTTATTTACTAAAAGTTTTATATTGTAATTATAGGTTTAAATGAACGTTGAATTAAGACATTTATTGTGCGACAATTAATTGCTATAAATTTATTTATATTATCGTTATATCGAAAAATATTATCTTTTGTTCGCTATTATATAAAGTAGTCATCACTAAAAACCGGGATATAAAAACCGCTGTATATTAAAACCATTTATTATTTGAATATTTTTGTCTCAAAAATTTGACACTTTATTAACACTTTATTAATGACTACTTTTATATATTCACATTTAATTGACCAAGATTATTATTTTTCAGTTATTTAATAAATTGCAGTTTAATTTTCTTTTTCCTTAAATGCTCTAAATTTTAATATTTGAATTTAAATGTTTGCAAGATATTTATAAAATTAATATATTATAACAAACAAAAAAATAAATATCTATATAAAATGACATAGATTATATTTAATTATATTTTGATTTATACCCAATTGAGTGATGTTATCGAAAATAGTCTGAATATGAATTACATAATAAATGTTTTATATCACAATCTGTCAAACGATAAGTTTTATTGAATTTAAGTCATTTAACTCTATTTTCAAAACCTCTTAATTCTGTGCAAAATTTTTATTTTATATTTTTAAAAGTTTGCACAAAATGAAATAATCTAGGTAATAATCATTAATTAACTAAATTCTAACTAATTCTCTAACTATAGATTAAAACAATAAACTTTACGCCACTTTTTTACTCATTTGTTAATCGTTTTTATTATCAAATGAACGATAAGTTAATGAAGAGATAGTTTTCAATCGATTCAATAACTATTTTAACAAATTTTGATACGAAAACCCGTTTTCCGCTTAAAACTTAGACTTCGTTCACAAATAGTTCAGTAATTTTACGTCAGTTTAGTATTGAGTTTACAAATGTTTTAATTAAAATCTCAATAAATTTTATCAAATGTTTATTTAAAATAATTGATTTATAGAAAAAGTAATAAATTCACTTCATTTGAGAATAACTCGATAATGACTTCACAAATCAAAAGAGTAGTTGTTTTCGGTTCCACTGGAAATACAGGATTAGCCACTCTTGAGGTCGCACTTCAAAAAGGTTTTAAATTTTATTGAATTTTGTCCATGTTCATATTCAAAATGGCTAATATTTGAAGGTCTGGAAGTGACTGCTTTTGTGAGGGACCCGAAAAAGTTGCCTCAAAATATAGTGCCGACACATGTGGTGGTGGGAGATGTGCTCAATAAAGACGATGTGAAGAGGGCTATGAATAATCAGGACGGAGTTATTGTCGTATTGGGAACTCGAAATGATTTGAGTCCTACAACATCTCTATCGAAGGGAACTCACAATATTGTGGAAGCGATGAAAGCCGACAATATTAAACGGATTTCGTGTTGTATTTCATGTCTGAAAACAATTCACTTCTAATTTGTTATTAAAATTGAATTTTTGTGTTTTTGTTTAGCGTTTCTGTTTTGGGACCGAAACAAAATTCCTGAGAAATTTCTGGACTTACATTCAGATCACGAAAGAATGTTAGAAGTCCTCAAAAATTCAGACCGAGAATGGATTGCTGTCTGTCCGCCACATATCGAAGGCTAGACTTTAAATTTGATTCTTTTTTTATGGATTATTAATTAATTGTATTACAGATATCGCGAGTCGAGGAGATTATACTTTGAAGAACGACAGTCCCGTCGGTCGGAGTATTTCAAAATACGATTTATCACAAATTTTAATCGACTGTCTCTCAGATGAACAAAGAGTCGGCCATTTAGTCGGAATGGGATATCCTTCACAGTTGTGATCGATTTAATTAATTTTGTGCTTTTGATTAATAAATTAAATTTTCGATAAGAGTTTCCATATTTTATGATAAAATTTTCTGATAAAATGAATTCATTTTAGTTTTGGTCTCATATTTGCTCTCAAAGTAAATAAAATTATTATTTAATTTCTTTAATAATTATTATTTCGTTTCTCTTAAGACTAAAGTCTAAAATTGTTATTCAAATCTAATTAATGTTTAGTTGAATTTGAATTGAGATAAGATTTCATAACTAATTAAGTGTTAATTAATAATTTTAAAGTTAAACTTCCTTTTGATTTGAGCTGAGAATATATCTGAGAATATAATAATATAATCTATTATAATATTGGAATAAATTTTAAATGAATTTGGAATCATATTCTTAGATAATCTGTGTAATCAGTTTTTTGAATGGCATGTTCTTGGCCAAAATTAGATTCACTGAAAAGTGTTTTAGTTTTATGTTTGAGCATGTTTCTCAATCACTTCCTTAATAAAAATATTAAAGTGTATGATTGAGCTAGCAACATTATTAATATTTGATATTTAATGTTCAATTTGTGAGAATTTAATTGTTTTATACATTTTTATTATAGAATTTCATATTTTAATATATTTTATTAGATATACGTATATTAATAATTAATAAATTAATACAAATAACTTTGAATAATAGTTTATTTATTGATTATGTATTAGATTCTAACTAGTTAATTAGAACTAAAATAATAATCAGACAAATTTATGAATAGTGACCCGTATTTGATTATCAAGTATTGTACTCAAATTGGTCTAATTGTAAGCTCACAGTCCTTCATATTAGTAATCAGTGATTACCAAAGCCTTGCTTTATATGGAATTAAAATGTATAAAATATGGATGGATTTATGGACTTAAAATTAGTAAAATATG
>JAQFZM010002398.1:0-13829 GCA_034695785.1 Galumna obvia | reverse complement strand
CTGCATCGTTAAATAACTTATAAATTACTTATTTATATTCATTAAATAAGCTTATTATGCATCATAAAAATAATTCAGTTTCACGAATAAAATACTTTTCTTTTAATGGCTTATAATAACAATTATATAAATATAACTTTTTTGAAATATATTTTTTCTTATTTTATTGTTATTCAATAAATATCAGGGATGGAAAATAGGGGGGGTTATTCTGGGATATTCCCCTTTGAGCTAAAAATAGACAAATACCCCCTTTAGACGAGAGTTAGAGGACCCCCTCTAGAGAAAAAAAAGAGAAAAGTGTAAAATTTGGAAAAAGAGAAAAAATTAAGAAAAAATCAAATGATGGCAAAAATTTGGAAGAATGTTAAAGTAAAACCTCAATATATGCATAAAATCGACAAAAATCATGCTATTATCTTCAAATTTTGGTCCACTAAAATTGTGAAAATTTTACAAAATTACCTTTATTGACGAAAATTCTTAGTTTGTGCACTACTTTTGATAAAATAGGTTAAAATATGATTGAATAAATTCATATAAGCCAGAAAAAGCTTTAAAATTGATGTTTTATATCTTTTTAAGAACATTTGGGTCATGAAATAAAGTTTTATTAATAAATTTAAAGTGATCATTGTTGAAATTTTAACGACTGAATACATTTGATGTAAAACATAGGCTTTTATAGCAAAAGTTACATTCAATGTTAGGTTAAGTGTAATCTAAGTTTGAGTTTATTTTAGATGTGAGTTATGCTGAGAACCAGAGTTGAACAGAGTTCGAGAGGAGTTGAAAATAATTGCAGTGAGTCTAAAGACTGCCTAATTCTTTCGCCTTTTTGAAGATTTGATCATGGATCAAATGAGTGAATGATTTTGGGTGGAGTCTGAGTTGATTTGAGAATTGGTTTGAGTTGTGATTGAGTTCAAAAACGGAAACTTTGGCGATATAACCTGAGTTGACGAGGAGTGACCATCCGAGGAGCCATTGTGTAAGGCGTCTGACACTGAGTGGTGCATCTAATGTCAACTCGACTTGCTTTGGGTTGAAGTTATGGGGTCGTCGACTTTGTATGTGTTGTTTGTGATGGCATCGGACACAAAGTGAGCAGACGTTAGATGACAATCAGACCGACCATTGTTTGAGGTGACTGACCTGGAATGGTGTGTGTGATGTCGTACCCGACTTTGGGAAGCCATTTGTATTTTGAGGCTCACTGATGAGGGGCCGAGAATTGTGTTGAGGCGACGACACATGAAAAGCTGTTGAGTTGTCTGGAGTCCAAGTGAAGAGAAAAGAAGTGAAAAACGGCTGAAGATTTGAAGGGAAATGAGGTGATGTTTTGACGTAGCTGACCCCAGGTATTCCTCTGGTGTTTGAAAAAGCCAATGCACTGGACTCAGTGGATGTCAGCGAAAAATTTAATCGTTTGGCGCCATTTAAGACTTGTTTAATGGTTCCGCGTCTCAAAGCACTGGAATAATGGTAACTGTGGTCAAAATATGGATATGAAATGAAGTTTTATTAATAACTTTGAAGTGATCCCTATTAAGATATATTTGAGACTGAATACATTTGATGTAAAACATAGGCTTTTATAGTAAAAGTTAGATTCAATGTTAGGTTAAGTGTAGTCTAAGTTTGAGATTATTTTATATGTGAGTTATGCTGAGAACCAGAGATAAAGAGAGTTTGAGAAGAGTTGAGAATAATGGCAGTGAGTCTAAGGACTGCCTCAATATTTTTTCGATATATCATACACTCCTTTATATGAATTTATTGTTATATAACAAAATATAAATTAATTTTTATTTCAAATATTCTATTAAATTAATTTGATTCATCAGCTTTGATAACATATGGAACAACATCTTATCTTTTCGAATAAACAGTATTATATGATATACGAAAACATAATCGATATAATAATCAATTTTTAGGAAAATGATAAATGACATTTATTTGAAGCAATTACAGATGTTTAAGAATATTAACAAGGTCATTATAAATGACCATTATCAGAATTAAATATTATATAATTCTATATATTAATAAATGGATTTATATATTAAAATTTTCCTTGATTATTTTATGAATATAATAATAAGTATAAGTGAAATTAATTAAACATATATATTAATCTGGAAAATTTTGAATAAATGCGTTATAAACATTGAGTGTTCTGTGTAGTCATGTCTAAAATTTAAGTAAATTTTAATTAAATAATATTTTACATTTAATTTGAAGTTTTTGATAATCGAACAAGGTAAACATAATATGAGATAAATAAATTGAAATCGTTATATAGTTTAAGATTAAAAATAGCTTTTAAATAAAAATAAAAAGATAAATTATGTTAAATATAATAAAATAAATATCATTTTAAGATGAAGAATAAACGTTTGTATTTTTCCTTAGGCCAAAAATTACTAAAAAATTATCAGACGAAGAGTACTCTAATTATTTAAAATCAAACGTCATTTATGCCAATATAAATAATATTGATGAGTTTCAACTAAATGATGAAGATACTTTGGAAAATTATGTTAAAATCACTGATGAAATTAATAAATCAAATAATAGGACACTATTTTTATTTATAAAATCAGGAAAAATTCTTAATAATTTAATTAAAAATAAACAATTTGAATCAATTCAACAGCTAATCGAATATTTAAATAAAAATGAAAGATTTGATGAAATTAATGAACAAAATGAAGAGATAAATAATGAAGTTAATGAAGAAATTAATGATGAAAACAATGGAGAAATTAATGAAGTACTTAGTGAAGAAAATGAAAAAAACCGATATATTGATGAAAATAATGAAGAGATAAATGAAGAACTAAGTGAAGAAAATGGGGAAATTGATGAAAATAATGAAGGGATAAATGAAGAACTAAGTGAAGAAAATGGAGAAATTGATGAAAATAATGAAGAGATAAATGAAGAATTAACTGTAGAAAATAATCAAATAAATAAACCTCTAAAAGTGTAAACAAAAACTCAGGCTTCGTTATCAATTGCACTTTACAAAATAGCAAGTAAATATCCTAAATTATATAGATTAAACGTTCCGATTTATAAAATAAAAACTATAAAAGATTTACAAAACGCAATTAATATTGATAAACAATTTTGGAAAGAAATGTAATTAAATTTATTGTATAAAAATATTTTAACAATAGCTGATCAAATGTTCAATAAATTAATATTATAATAAAAAATATATTTGAGAAAATTTCTATTTGTAAATGAAAATTAAAATAAAAATTAATGTAATTTTATGTATAATTTATTTAATTTCATAATTTAAACTTTTTCTTTACTTTGTTTTTGAAATTCAATTTTCAAATAAATTTAATATTTTTTTATAAATTAAAATCATTTTTTATCACTAAATAAGTTTTAAACCTTAATTTTACTGTAAGAATGATTTTCAACAAAATTTTATTTGACTTTAAATCTCAAACATATGACTGAATAAATATATATGCAAATTTTTTTCCAAACAAAAGCTATTCGGGTGTAAATCTAAAACTTATTAACTGCAGGTTTTGACTAAAAATCAGTTGATACCAAGGATGTTTAATAGGGGGATATTATAAAATAAATTCCAAAATTATCAAAATTACACCTATTAACCATCCTTGGAGCAGCAAAATCAGGAAAATAATCCTAATAGAAATTTGAAAGCATTTACATTAAGTATATGGATAAGCACTAGGTCTATTGGGTATTATTGGTCTAAAGAAGAGTATACCTCCTCCATAGCAGCGGCAAACTTTGATCATCCCTGGTTTATACTATTATAATTTTCAGTTGATAAGTTCAGGCGTTTTAACTTATATAAATCCATTGATTGGTTTAAACATTTATTTAAAATTTTGTATTGTTTTCAACGACAAAACTTATTTATTTAAATCATTCTTATTTCAAATATAGTTGAAATATTAACTTATTTTCAGGGATGGCAAAAGAGTGTAATGCCGGAATACCTTCCTAGAAAACTAATTTTCTAAATAACCCACTAGGAGTTTGTGACACTTAACAATAGCGTCTATGGACAGACACTAGATGTGTTGGAATTTTTTGGACTAGAGTAGGTATTTAGGCTAAAATACCCCATAGGACTCGTCCATTCGCCATCCCTGCTTTTTCATTTTGTAAAAGATATTAAATTTTTTTGCCAAGATAACATAACATTTTCAATGTTACTAAAGGCTTTAATATAAATATAGTAAAACAAATAACCGCACGTATATTTCATGATTAGTTAAAATTTTATGCATTTATTTTCAACAAAAAATTGAAAAAATTCAATTTAAATTTAGAGTTGTTTTAGAAAAATATTTAATCTAAGCTATAAATCTGAAGTACAGTGTAACCTCTTTATTACGAACCTCGATATAACGAATACCTCGTTATAACGAAGGTAGTGTTAAGATCAGGGGACAAAATAGATATTTACTATAGAGATTGTTCTCTTTATAACGAATCTCATTATAACGATTACCTTGATATAACGAAAAATCTTCGATAGACGTATTATACAATCTTTGCTTTCTTATAACGAATCAATATTTTGCATTTCTTAAAAACTGTAAAATAATTCATTATATAATAATAATCTAATAAAATTTAAGCCAAACAAGTATATTTTGTCTTTTTAAGTAAAAGTAATTTTAAAAAGTTAGTCTTGAAAAAAATAGCAAGGTTATTCTTTAGTGACAAAGTTAAATGTCGTCAAAAATATTGAAATAATGATAAATGATTAAATTATTGGGAAAATGGTTTTATTAATAGTTTATTATCATTATTATTAACACTAAAATTTTGCTAGATAAATTTCAACATTTTTATAAGCTATAATTTTTATAACGAAGCCTCGTTTTAATGAACAAAATATGGTCCCGACCCGTTCGTTATAAAGAGTTCACACTGTATAACTAAAATGTATTATTAAAGGAATAAAGGGCTATATATTGAAAAAATAATAGAAATTTTTCTTTCAAAACAAAATATTTTTATTATATTTTTTATTAAATATTTAATTCGCAAAAGTTGTATAGAATAGATCTTATCTATACTACTCACAAAATCTTAACATTACAATTAATTTAGTTTAATATTTTAATAGTTTTTTTTATTTAACACAATAAATTGCATAAAATTTCTATAAAATAACTAGTTTTCAATAAAACAAATATCTTTTACTTAATCTTAAGATAAGCATTATTATTATATTTACTTGATCAAAATCCTTAGCCACTAATGAATACAGTTTGACTTAAAGGAATTTCTTTTAGAATAAAAATAACCTATTGTTGTTGATGAAATAGCCTTTTGTTGTTATTTGAAGGAATTTCTTTTAAAATTTTAACATCTGTGGTCAGAATAAATCTATTATTGACCAGATTTCAATAAAAGTTTTTTCAAAAATTTTTGGTCTGAAGGGAATTCTTTAGCCTTTGTAATCTCTTTAGTTGCTTCGAAATATATTCAAAAACTTTATATATATAGTTTGTACTTATTATATATATATGGAAAGATTTATTGAAGTTTATTCTAAGTCTCAAAAGAAATTTCTTGTCTTAAGTTGTTTTTCAAAAATATTTATCAAATATGGTTAAAATTTCACAAATAAAAAGTTTATTTTCATATCTAAATTATTTTTTGTAAATTAGTCTAAAATTAATTAATTTAAATAAATCTTTAAAATACAGAAAACAATTAAGTGATTGTGTTGTGAGTGATAAAATTTATACCGAAATATCTTAAAATAAATTTATTTTGAAACCAGGGTTTGGCTAACAATAAGTTTCCCTCAACCTATTGTGTAAATTCTGTTTAAGGATTGGCTCAGAATTTCAATAAAGGAATAAATGTGTGTCAACAAAATTCCAGTTAAGGAAAACTATTTTCAGGCAAAGGATAGCTTAAATATTCAGATATAATATTTTAACCTACATAAGGTTTAAATAAACTCATGTTTTAAGTTAATAATAAATAATTTATATGTTTATAAAAACAAATTCAATAGTCATCAATATTTTAAGGGACTTTAATTAGTTGTGAAAACCTTAAATATATTTCAGTGAATAACACTATTTCTATACTTTTTTTGAAAAGGTTTATTATATCTTCTCATATCGTCTCATCAGTTGTTTATCAAAATTTTGTTTGAAGATATGGCGAAAAATTTACAAATAAAAAGTTTATTTTCATATTTAAGTGATTTTAATGAAATTAATTCAGAATTAAATAAATTAATGAAATATTTTGATAGAAATGAATTATTGAGTGATTATGAAGTGAATGATAAAAGTTGTGCCCAAAATTATTCTCGAATTGAATTACCATTAATTCAATGCTTTAATGAGAGAACTATTAATAATAATGTGTTTAAGTGTTTTTGGCCCAAATGTACCTATCAATGTAAAAAGCAAAATCACCTTGAACAACACATTTCTTTTCATTTGAATAAAAGACAATTTGTTTTTGATTTCAGTGAATGTAATAAAACTTTTAACACAAAAAGTCTTTTAATAAGACATAAGAAAAGAATTCATTTAAAAATTAAATCATTTAAATGTAATGAAAATTATTGTAATAAAAGCTTTTATAGTTTTTTTGAATTAAAAAATCATAAAATTTATAAACATTCTACAGATAAACCTTTCAAATGTATTGTTGAAATTTGCGGCAAAAGTTTTAAAACTAAATATGATTTGAACAAACACAAGAAAGTTCATTTAAATTTTAATGCCAACGAAAACGAAGATTATCCTCTACAAGGAACTTCAACCCAAAATTTTGGTCCTACTTCTGTTTTACCTATTACAGAAATATGTATTAAATGTTTGGCTGAAAAGCGTATCAATAATTTTAAATCAAAATTTGAATTAGCTAGGCATTATAATTTAATTCACTTAAGTAAAAAATCATTTATTTGTATTGAAAAAAATTGTAAAGAAACCTTTGTCACGTCAAATGAACTCAAAAAACACATTATTCAACATTAATTTAATGTAATTTTCAGAATATACTTAATTTGAAAATAAAATCATTTATATGTAATCAAAATAATTGCAACAAAACTTATTAATTCGTAAAACAAAAAAACTAATGAAATTAAATTTACAGCAAAACAAATATATTTTATATAATTGTTTGAATAAAATGCAATACATTGTTAAAACATAATAAACTAGACTAATACCAGGGATGGCCAATGGATTTTCTAGGGGGGGTTTCAAAATACCTCTCCCCTATATCGAAAAATTTGGTAAAATACCCCGCCCCTATTACGAAAGTAAGATACCCCCCCCCCCCCTAGAGAAAAGGGAAAAAATAGGCAAAAAATTCCGAAAAATAGTGGGAAAATAGTAAAAATTAAGAGTTGAATAAGTTAAAAACCTGTAATTTTAATGAAAAATAACTTAAAACTTAATAAAAACGCGTAAAAAAGATAAATTTACAGTTTAAGTTAAAAATTTGGGGGAAATTTTTTTTGAAAACTTTGAAAAATGCAATTTTTGTCAAAAATTTATAGTTTTATGCATAAATTTTGATAAAATACGTTAAACTATGATTAACTATACTCATATACATCAGAAAACAGCTTAAAAACGACGTTATATGCATTTGTAAAAATATTTTAGTCATTTTCAAAATACCCTAGGCTGAAGCAAAATACCCTCCCCTAATACCCCCTAGAACCGAAAGGTTTGGCCATGCCAGCTAATACCACTCCTTTAAGAACAACGAATATTTAACCAAATAAAACCTGGAAATAGAAGTTTACTCCTACGGTTCAGTAACTGATTCACAAAAATTGTGAAATTTAACTCAAGATTTAAAACTTATTTAAAACATAAATAAATATTAAATGACCCATAAATATGTATTTTTTTTATAAAATTTTCAAGTTGTCACACTAATTAAAAGCTACTCATATCATCAATCAAGATAATACAAATAAAGTGTCAACAAAATCAGAGATTTGATGAAAAATAAAAACAATTGAATAATTTGACAGGTTTAAGACTAAAAAAAGGTATTTCAATCAAATATATTAATCATTCTTGCATACAGGATTTTCTATTTCATTTATATCAATTCATTACTAATGGCTTCAATGGCTTAAGTTTTAAAATTAGAATAGCTTGGTAACCTCCCGCATGTCTGTGCTTTGCAACAGTTTCATTAATATTTATTATCAATGCTAAGCATATTCTAATCTGAAAAACCATTTTAAAGGGATGGTTGGTTAAAGCGGGCGATATGATCTCTATGCTGAAAGACCTATACCCTGAAAGCTGTGTTGTGCGCTCTCTCAATAAGCAGTTTCATAGATAAATTAAACGATAGTTCTATTACTTGTACTTTACATTAGAAGGTAAGCCTTAATCGATTAAGAGGATTAAATCTTTTCTCAATGAATAGCAAACGAACAAAAATTTAGTTTTGATTTTTGAGTCGTATTTAAGTTAAAGTATTTTTAGCAAAATGTCAATATATCACTGAAATATGTAGTGATTTATATAAATATTTTCCATTCATTGAAAGTAATTGAAGTTTATTCTAAGAAAAGTTTTTCTTTTCTTTATTTGTGTTTTAAAGTTTTTTTTGCAAAAATATGGCAAAAATTTCACTTATAAAATGTTTATTTAAATATATATGAGAATATAATGAATTTTTAATTTTTAATTTGAAAAATGAAAAATTTTTGAAATAAAGTCAATACTCTACTGTTAAATTGAAATTCCATTAGTTCAATGATTTAATGAGAAAACTATTAATAATAATCTGCTTGAGTGTTTTTTATCTAAATTTTACTCTTAAATTAATCATATACTGATTTGAGCCCTCATATTTCTATTGATTTGAATAAAAACCAATTGGTGAATTTAAAAATTTCAATAAAAATGTACAAATAAATAAAATTTATTGGCACTAAATAAATAATTTGGGATTAAAATCATTTAAATGTTGTATCAATAGATGTGATAAAACATTCATTTCAAAGGGTAAACTAAATCGGCATAATTTAATTCATTTGAATATAAAGAAATTTGTTTGTCTTTCATAAATTGTAATAAAAATTATTAGAAAAGTCAAATTTAATTACCTCTGATGGCCACGAAGGCGGTATAGGGGTGTGCCCCCCCCCGAGGCACGAAAAATTGTGGTTCAAAAATTCAATAAAAAGCTGACTCCCCTCTTAACTTTGTTATTTTTAAACTAGCTCAAATTTGAAATTTTTCTCTAATTTTAGACATAAAATAGATTAATATTTTAAATAAAATTTGTTTATTTAATGCTCTGTTTTTGAATTATTTTATAAGACTGTAATATGTATTAAAACTGTTGCCATCAATGTTAATTTCATATAAAGTTTCACATAAAGTTCATAAACCATTTAAATGTTATAAATAAGGATGTTTTGAGGGATTTATATAAAATTACATTTAAACATACATTAATAGAGAAAATTCATCTAAGAATAAAATAATTTATATGTAATGAATATTATTGTAATAAAACTGTCACATCGAGTGAACTCAAAATACATATAAGTTTTATGCACAACAATAAATATTTTTAATGTTTAGCCAAAAATTGTGGTAAAAGCTTTAAGACTAGAAATACTCTTAAAAACAAAATAACAGAATTCATTCTATACAGAGAACATCAAAATGTTACAAAAATAATTTTCAAAATTTTTTTTATTTGACTCAACTTAAAAGGCACAAAAAATTTATTCATTTAATATAAATAAAATCATGTTTTGTTTATAATGATGATCATTATCATAGATGACCAAGTGACAACTTATGAAAATAATTTATTAAAAGAATTGCTTGAATTTATTGGAAAGGTTTTTCTAAGAAAATAAGTGAAACCAGTTTTTGTCTTATAAAACCAGTTCGCAAAACTATTCTGGACTCCATTTCTGAGCTTCTTTTGTTTCTTTATGTTTATATATTTCAAATTTTTACTTAACTTTTCATAAAATGTTGTCTCAATTAAAATATAATCATGATATTTTTAATTTATTGAAAAATAATAATTCAATTATTAATCAATTTAGGAATAATGTTAATAATTTTAAATTATTGAGTAATTGTTTAGTGATTTATAAGAGTTGTGCACAGAATTAATGTCGGACTAAAATATTTTTAATTAAAAGTTTTATTGAGAAAATAATTAATAAAAAGTTTAAGTTTTTTAAAATAAATATCAATGTATCATGGAAAATGTGATTTAAATAAAAAATTTCCATTGATTGAAAGTATACTGAAGTCTATTCTAAGATTAGTCTTTGTTTTCTCTTTAGTCGTGTTTCAAAGTTTGTCAGAAAAATATGGCCAAAACTTCACAAATTGAAAGTTAATTTTTATTTTTAAGTGAATATAATGAAATTAATGCTGATTTTAAAGAAAATGAAGAATTTTTGGAAATAATTTTTGAGTAATTGTGTAGTGAGTGATAATAGTGGTGCACAGAATTACAATCGGATTGAAATAATATTAATTCAATATTTAACAGGAAAAATTAATGTATATTTTTGTTTAATTTTTAATATCTAACTCTCCAAGAAAACGGTATGTAAATAGTTGTAAACAATTTTAAGGATTAGTTTTAGTAATAAATTTACATCAAAGCGCTGCGAATTCTCTCTTTCGCGGCTCGTGTTTAATAGCTATAATTTATTACTAAAACTGAACCTATATTTACATAAATCTTTATGTGGTTTATGAGAACAATTTCTAAGAAACGGTTTGCACAACCATTTGTATTGTATCAAAATATTCAAATTAAATTAAGCACTCATTTGAGAAGAATTCAAGAAAATAAATTATTTAGTGATTGTTTTGTGAGAAGAGTTTTATCAAGAATTATTGTTTGATTGAAATAATAAGAATTCAATGTGTTAATAAGAAAACTATTAATAATAAAATTGTTTTAGTCCTTAAAGGTTGTACTGATTAAGGGCATTTAAAACACCATTTATATTCATTTGAATAAAAGACTATAAAACAAATTAATTTATTTAATGTAATAATTTAATTTAAAAGTTTTAAATAAACATAAAAGTATTCATTTTGCTTATAAATTATTTGGTTTTGAGTTGGTGTAAAAATATATTTAATTTAAAAAATAGTGGCATAAAATAATTTATTTAAATAAAAGAAAATTTATTTGTGATTTCAATAATGTTAACAAAAGTTTAATAAAAAATTCGATTCAATTTGATCAGTAATTGCCAACTTGTGGTATAGCCCCCTGTGATCGATGGCATTCCCCTAGTGCATCGGCAAAAAAATAACAGCGAAAAGCTTGCAAAAGCAAAAAATTAAGAAAAAAATGAATAAAAGACTGTAAATAATAATAAAATAAGAGAAAATATAATAAAAACTGATAAAGTTTCAAATTTACAGTTTTAATGCACATCTATAAGGAAAATTTTTACTTTAAATTTTGAAAATATTTTTAAATTAAATATTTAATATTTCGGCTGAAATATGTTAGTATACGTTAAATAAGAGTGAAATGTATGCATTAAAGCAATAAAATACTCATAAACCCCTATAAAAATACCTATTTTAAGGTTGAAAATTTCAAAAATGGCAATAGCTGACTGTCAAAATGACCATGGCTATTATTGAATATAACACAAATTAATTCATTCGAGATATAAACAATTTGAATTTAAAATTAATGAATGTTTCAGAAGACTTTCTCAAACGTCTCATTTAAACAATGATAAGATTCTGAAATAAATTAAATATTTTGAAAAATTGTAAAAAAATTATGTCACTTCAAATGTGACTAAATTCAGAATCGTTGAGTTATTAAATGAAATAATATAGATTATATATGATAATGTAACCTTGTTCAAATAACTTATTTATTAATTAATATATATCTTAATTCAATTCAATTATTGATTTTATTTTTTTAAAAAATGAAATCACTTTAAATATAGTTGAAACCAGAATTGCCTTAAGGGAAGGGAATAATTCCCAGAAATAGAAGTTAAACCAGATCTGAATCAATAAAAACAAAAGCGCGAAACTATTCTTAAGTTTCTATTGTTTTATTTGTTAAAATTAAAGTATGCTTGAAATTATAGTTTAAAAGTCATAAATAAAATATAGTCTTTGTATTTTTAATTTGTTATAAAATAAGAAATCATATTTTGTTAGAGTTTGATAAAAATTTTAATAATAAACTATTGAGTGATTGTGTGGTAAGACTAAGACACACAATTACTGTGGAATTCAAATATAATTAATTTAAATTTTTATTGAGAAAACTATAAATAAACAGTTTATGTGTTTAACCAAAACATCTATAAATCACTTTAACATGCAGTGATTTCATTAAACATTTCCCTTTCTTTGAAAGCATCTTGAAGTCTATTCTAAGAAAAGCCTTTGTCTTCTCTTAAGTTGTTTAAAGGTTTATTATAAAAATATGGCGAAAACTTCTCAAATGGAAAAGTTTTTTTTTACATATTTTAGTGAATTTAATGAAATTAATTCTGAATTTAAAAATGAATTTTTTAGAAAAAATTTTTTAAGTGAGTCATAAGAGTTGGGCACAGAATGAAATACAATTAATTCAATGTTTTAATGAGAAACTATTTTAAAATAAAACAGATATTTTGGATCAAAAAGAAATATTTGAAAATATAATAAATTATTGAAAAATGACTCTAAAGGTTTTAAATAATAATTTACAATGTTTTGGTGAAATCTTATACTTAGGACCAGATGCAACCAGATGTCATTAACCATTAATTCAATGTTTTATGGAAAAATTTATGGGTAATTTGAATTTATTTTTTCTTACTTTTTATTTCTTACTATTTAGTTTAAGTCATATTTGTTTTAGACCTTTAATGCTAATACAATATGAAGTGTTAGTCTCTTTCTTCCTCAGATCGCTTCAATTTCTATCAAAATGAATTTGGTATTTATAGTTGAATTTTGAATTATAATAGTACAGATGCAAATTCAGATTATTACCTTTACATACATTCACTACATCTATAGATCTGTATTTAATAAAGTACTTATACAATAATTTTGCATCCATCTACTGTACCCTTATCCCGTTTTTTTAATTGTCCCTGATAAAATATCTTTTGATAATAATTGATTAAAAAATATATTTTAATAGAAATATATTCATAGGATTTTGTTTGTAATGGAAAGGAAAGTAAGCCTCTAATCTCTTAAAGAAGAGCTAGTTTCTTTTTTGATAACAATGGACTTAATAATAAACTTGATTTTTTTGGATAAAGATATTGTATTTATCTTATAATCATAACCATATATTTTTTGTAAATGTTGTTATTATTTGTTTTTCTCTTAAACCTTGTTTTAATTTGTTTTGTACCAAGATCCTCCTTAATTGGATTTTCGAATATAGAATAATGAATTGTGCCTGGTAGATATATTTCATTTTTCAATTTTTAATTATTTGGTACCAAGAAATATTTATATGTACCAAGATTCTATTAAATTATATTTTGAAATAAAATTAGATGACATTCAAAACATAGCACTATTACCTTGTTAATTATTCAATATTTTTATCAAGGTTCTATTTAAATGGACTTTGAATTAAATTTCAGTTCGATAATAAGGTAGAGCTATTAATTATTTATTAGGGAGAGTGAAATGTTATGAACTTTTTTTGAGTAAAAGTAAATCAAAAAGAAATTATGAATAAGTTTAGTTCTTGGTAGTTGTGTGAACACATAATTATAAAACCGTAAGGATTTCTTACTTTTTTGTACAACTCAGTTGACC
>JAQFZM010002397.1:0-13837 GCA_034695785.1 Galumna obvia | reverse complement strand
GGGGCGGGTCCTCTAACTCTCGTCTAAGGGGAGTATTTTTCCGAATTTTGGCTCCAAGGGGGTATTCCGGAATACCCCCCTTTTGCCATCCCTGTTTAATAATATCTGTTACTACTGTAATATGAATTGAATATAAAATCAAAATTTTAAGAAATTTAAACGAATAATAAATTAATTTCCAAATTAGAAATAAAATCCAAATAAAATGAGATCTCCTTTTGTGTAACCCTAAGAGAAATTCATTTAAAGAACATATTATCTGTTTATCTCTTCCAAAAAGTTATTAATGCAAATCTGATTCTCTCATGAAGTACTTATTACTAATCGGTCATCATTAATGATTCATACCTTAGAGGTAGGATTTGTACTATTCCTTCACTAAGAGAACAGGAATATAAAAAATATCAAAAATTATAAAATAAGGAAATTATTTTTAAAGAATGACTACAAAATAGTGACTACAATACTGATAGTCAGTAATGTATTAAATCTATCTCTTTATGTAAATTCTTATAAGAATTATGCCTTAACTCAAAGGTTCGATTTGATTATCTAAAATGACAGTTCCCACTATAGTCTAGAGTTCTAGTCTGAAAGTTTGCCACAATTTGGCATATGTAATTAAAAATGTACAAGTAACTTTAGTAACTAAAAGTCATTACTGTACATTCGATACAATCCATTTATTCTTTTGTAAGAATCCGATTGACTTTATATTAATATTAAATAAAAACTAAAAATCAAATAATTTGATTACATAACGGGTTTCACAATATTTGCATTCCATGACATCAAACAATTAACCCATAAATATATGACACAAATTATTTAATATTTATATGATTTCTATAAATCATCGGAACATAAGATTCAAATATAAATAATTGATTTCCATTTGTTTTTCGGTCAACAGTTTTATTGCAATAAAAAAACAAAAATTATTTTATTGACTCATCTCTTATAACATGATTTTAATATTTAATGGTTTTATTAATGATTTTACCAAGATCATCTCTATGATCGATCAAACTTTTAACTTATACAGTAAAACCTCTATATCTAAATACCTCTATATCTAAGAAACCTCTATATCTCATAACTCGACTGAAAGGAACAAAACAAATAACTTATGCAAAACCTCTATAACTAAATAAATCACTAATTTTCTACAAATTATTCCTATTTCGGAGACTCTAATAATAATTATTTTATATCAAGAAGTAAATGTTTTGTAATTTAAAGTTAACTAATGTTCAAAAAATGCTAAAGAAATCAAAGTAATTGCATTTTTAAAAGAAAAAGTGTACAATAATAGTGGATAGTTTAACCAAGATCAACTCATAAAAATACATGATTCAATCTCAAATGTTTAGATAATTAATAAAAGATTATGAGAATTAATTGATTAAAACAATTGATCGAAATTTAAGACAAACGCATAAAAAAGTGTAACATATAAGCAAATCAACGGATTTGTCATCAAATTTATTCAGTCATTAAGAGATTCCCGAAATTTGATCATAAATTAAGTAAAGAATGCTTTGATTGACTTTAAAGCAGAAAACAATTAATTCAGACCAATTGATGATTATTTTCAAAGAAATTATCAATTATTAAACAATAATTTAATTTATAATCATTTGTAATATCATAACATATGTTATTCTATATCTGGTCTAACCTCTATATCTCAACCAATTTTCTATTTCCCGACTTGGGTTTAGGTATAGAGATTTTACTATATTTTGATTTCATAAATATTACAAATTTTATTCAAAAAATAATAATTAAATTTTATTTTGGAGTACCCTCTATGTACTTAACAAATAAAAAACTTACCAAGCATATCTTGATTCTCATTTCACAAATTAATCCATAAAAATAAGTTAAGTATATTTGCAATTATTTTCATTAATAATATTAAATGAGATTTTAAAATATTTTAAAAATATGTATTTGAATAAAATAATGAAAAATGGGCTCTACTTTACTTTTGGACATACTTGATTCAAGTTATTTTAATGATAGTTTTTATGTAAATGTAATATAAATTCAAGTTTTATTTTAAAATTATTAGGAATTGAAATACAAGTTTTTATGGAAAAAAAATCGTTTAAAATGTTGAAAATGAATTCTAATTAAGTTTATATCCAGTAATTGAAATAATAAGTATATAAAATACTCACAATTATTCACAATAATTAAGTTTTGAGAAAATGTTATGAATTCGATTAAATCTTTTAATGAATTTACGACAATTATTGTATCAAAAATTATTATTAAGCAAATTTTGAATAACAAATGAATTTCTTACATCTCTCTCTCTCTCTCTCTCTCTCTCTCTCTCTCTCTCTCTCTCCCTCTCCCCCATTAAATTATAATAAGTATTTAAATGAGATGATTATATAAAAAGATATAAAGTTTATATTATGAACTTACAAGTTCAAAAATTCTGCATTGAGTGATGCGTAGCGTTGAATATATGTTTAGCGCTGTTTTGTTGTTTACAATACGCGTCCATAAATTAAAACGATTTTTATTACGATTCTTGAATTTTTGTTTCATTTTCTTATCGGAATTGTTGTCATTATTATAAACACTTCCGATTCCAAAACGTCTATAACTATAAATTTTACTCAAACGCGAACCATTTCTTAAAAGATTCATTTGTGAGGACTGTTCGTAAAACATATTTCTGTTGGCTAACATTTTTATCATTCAATTATTTGAGTTAATAAATCAATTATTCTGATCACAACAAACATTAAACAAGAATTTATAGAAAAAATCTTTTCTATCAAATGAAGTACCAAATATTAAATGATTTGATTCTCAATAGATTTCAATAAGTTCTTCCAAAAATATATTCGGGTGACAATAGATGATTGGCTTACAAGTCAGCCCTAAAAACTCTAATATTTTGTGACAATAATTTCAATAAACTTTAGGAACACCAAAGAGTGGAACTTCTGCTTTAAAAAGAAAATAACCGGTGAAGTGCTTCGAAGCAGAACTTCGTATTTAATTTGTATTTAACAGTATTTTAAAATATTGTCGAATATTAACGACAATAAGGACTTCAAATAAAATAATTAAGTTTATCGACAAATATTAAAGCAAAGAATAATAACAAAAATGAATCTTTTTATTTACGAAATGCCATTAATTCAGTGTCTTTTCAACCTTTTTGTGATCTTATTTTACATTAATTTTAATGCAATTCATTATTTCTTTACATATTTATTAAAATCAGTTTCAGATGAGTTGACATTAAATCGAGTTTTTCATACAATCAGATAATCAGAGTGTGTACTCTCTGTGTATTCTCGATGTGTACTTTATTTGCACGCAATAATTGTCAGATATTGACTGTCAAAACAGTATTCCTTCTCGTAATCGTAATAATCAATTGATGATCGCTGTTCTCATTCAGATTCAGAACAAATTTGTTTATTTAATCATATAATTTGTATTTTATTAATTTTTTAATTAAATTATTCGATAAAAGAATTATTTCGGTATTCTTTTATAAAATGAAAGCTTAGAAATACTTTGTTTATATATTTTTATTTTATTACTTTTTTTGCTAAAAAATGAGACAAAATCTTTTAAAAACTGTGTAATTTAGTAAATGAAACCTCCAGTTTTTATGGTTTATAAAATATTCAAACTATTTAATAATGAAATCCTTAAAATAAAATCTATTCAATTGATTCAGTCATTAAAAATTGATGGAAATTTAAAATAAATTAAAAATTAAAAATACAATTATAGATATTATACTAAACTATTGGTATAAATCACATGAAATTCGAAAACATTTTAGGTTTAAAATAGAAATTATAGAGTTTTTGATAATATTAAATCTCATAATTTATTAAAAGATTTGAGATTAAATTTGGACTAAATTTAAAATGTTTTAAATGGTTGCTCTCATTACTCAACTGAGAATTCATGGATTGTAACCAAGAATTATTCATTAAAATGATATGAAGCAACAAAATGAACATGATTATATTTACTATAAGTAATTACTAATCAGAGATGATCAAACCACTCGACTCCAAGTCGTTCAGAGGATATCATTTGATTTCGATCTGAGACACTATTTTCCAAAAACTTTAAAAATGGTCAAAAAACTACTTTAGACTATTGTAAACACATTTGGGTTCAGTTTTAACCATTTTTGGCTTTTAAGCATTTTTATGCAATATTTTCTTATTTTGACTAAAAAAATACAATTTTATTCTTCAAAAGCATTATTTTGAAAGTTTTTATTAAACATTATTTTACAGATTTTATAAAATGTTTTGAAAGGAATAAAAATCAAGTATGGCCATGGCATCCGCCTTCCCAGCAATTTCATAAATATCTGGTATCTCATTCCCTGTGAAAGAATTAATTTAAAATAAGTTGTTTTATATATTTAAGGCTAATATTTGAAAAAAATATTCATTTAAAATATTTTTAAAAATATTGGTAAATATATTGAAAAATGGATCATGGTTATTTCTTGCATAATAATAATTTAGTTTATTAAAATACTTAAGGAGTAGTGTTGCCAGATCATTTCACTAGAATCAAGTAGATATAACACGTTGTTATGATTAAATCAAGTATTCATTAGAAAAATTAAAAATTCAAAAGGATTTTCAATACTTCAAAGAAGCATTTCTATTGAACTTGAGTAAATTAAGCAAGTAGAATTTTTTCAAAACAAGTAGATTACTTGATTTTCAAGTAGGTCTGGGAACACTATTAAGGAGTCATTTAAAAGTACAAATATACATATTTGTCGCAAACTAATCTAGATATAAAAAGTTAGAACCTTGGTTGTAACCATTATGTGGCACAGGTTTGTTGACCACTCATTCATTAATTTATAAGTTAATCCATTGGACACGTCTGAGAACGTGTACTGGAAATGTGAGTCTCATGTAATTCCCACTCATTATTATTGGAATTTATTTGAATAAAAGGGAAAAATATAGTATTAATTCTTTTTGGATCCCTTGGAAACCACTCTAATTATGAAAAAATTAGTTGAAGTGTTGTAACAAAATTTTGTTCCATTTTTTCGACTAAACTCTCAAATGAACTGTCGATGAGTTTGTCTCTACTTTTAGACTGCATTAAAGTAATGAATTTGTGAATAATGGAAGTAAAGGGCAAAATGGTTGAGCCCGGAATCGACTTTAGGTTAAATTATAACCAAAACTCAATGAATGCCGAATATGAAGACAAGACTCAATAGATATTAATTACTTTATTATAAAATGGTTAGGGTGACAATTCAGAAATTTTGCTCTTGTCTTGAGTTGTGGAAAGGATGCGTTTTGGCCGGAATATTCTCAATGGTATTATTTTTATGACTCAATCCTATGATTGAAATTTCAAATTTAATATTTGTATTTATATTTGTAGGCGACCAGTATTTTCGACTTACTCTGGAGTATCGCTCATATGTTAGAAGAGGAAAATATATTTATCTTCTATTTGTGTTCGTTATCATCAAAATGACTTAAATCGATGACAAATTGATTATATATTTTTTTCTTTTATAACAACAAAAGTATTCAGTTTAGGAATAGAAAGCGTTTTATTCATTATTTCCTCCGGTTTTTTGTTCGTTGGTTTAGTCAAAGTCAGTATTTCTCGAAATATTCAGTAAATATTTAATAAACATTATGTTAACAGAAATCGAAATGGCTATTAATGCCCTGGATAATTCTTGCAATTATCGATATTCTCTTAAATTTTCTCATTTCTTTCATGGAATTGACATTAACTGTAAGTTTCATATTATTTGTGAATATATTTTTAATATTTATATAAATATTTCATTTACTTCTACTTTAAAACAAAATATTTGCAATAGATTAAGATAAATGAAATTGCTAATATGTTCTAGGTATATTTTAATTATCAGTGAATTATTATAGAACCGGACATATGGTATGCCCTGCATAATTCCTGTAGCGGGACTGGCAGTCACTGTTATGGTTTGTGCTGTTTTGGTGAGAATAACAATTTAAATCATAAATGTTAAAACAATTGTTTTTACAGCTCTACTGCTTATTATGTGTTTTCGCACAATTTTTGATATATAATGGAAAGAGTCGTAAGAATACATTTAATATAACTTTCGTTTCACTTATTTTATTACTTTAAAACTTAAAGATAAAACACAAATGAATTTAATAAGTTATGAATCAACGATAAAAAGTTTTAATAAATTAATAGTTAATTAATTACAAGAAAACAGATTTCAATCAAAATTTATAAAATTTTATTTTTATGAAAATTAATAACTTTTTTTAATCGAAATCAGTTGGAATTACAGAAATCAAAGTAACGCCTTCTCATCATAACTGTAAGTCAATTAACTTATCATAATATTTAGAAACTATTAGTAAAATTTAATCTAGTAATTTTTCATTTAACTACAAAATATTCAAGGTATATATGCTACAGATTTTTCAAATTGAGTTTATCTAGTCAAAGTGGATGTCAGGATTTGAATTTGAATATTTTAAAAATTAAATTAGAATATTCTCAAAACAATCTCTGAGTCATAGATTTAATGCATATAAAATTTTTTTTTCTATAAATATAAACATATTTGCTCTAGTTCATTTTACAAGTGAAAACTTTAAATGCGCATAAATTTCAAACGGAAAGAGATTTTGAAAAAATTCCAAAATATGCTTGTAGCTTTTGAACAAAAGAACATATTTTGTAATAAAATATTGTATATTATTTTAATATAATTTAAAACAAAAACAAAATTTTTGATTTACCAATTTGAGCACTTTTCCCAAAATAATACCGTTATAAATGTGGGTATCAAATGAAAGCTCTCTCATAACTCTTCAAATATTCGAAGAAAAAGTTTTGGTATTTTTTTGAGAAAAGGTTGAATTTTTTAAAAGTTTATTATTTTTATCAAAATGAATAGTTTTTGTTATTTAAATTTTAAAATCTGCTCCTGTTGTTAAAAAAAGACTTGATCTAGTACCTAAATTTTATAAAAAAAACACATTAATTATATTTATTTACTTGATAAAATAAAAATTTCAAATTTTAATTACGCGCTTCTAAATGAACCTAGCTAAAAATTCTTTTCATATTTATTGATGCCACTTCTTCCTTTTATCACAAATAAAATTTCATTAAAATCTGAAAACTTTTTGTCAAATCCTGACATTCTCTTTGAATTTCTTGAAAATTATATACAAATAAGTAATCGAAATGCGATGAAAGTATTGAATAAAAGAATAGACGTTAAGATTAATTTATAATTCCTTTAATTATATCAAAACTTGTGGCAAATTTTATGTTTTCGGCTTAAATTCTCAATTCTTATGGTGATCCATGGTTATTTATGGTCAATGAGTTATTTCAAACTTTTATTTGGGAACGAATAATCATTTATAATAATAACTTTTGATATAAGCAAACCATATTTATTAAAAGAACTGGAAAAGATCTTTTCCTAATATTAATTTTTCGATTATATTTAGAATAAGATTAATTATTTTCAAAGAGGGGTCATCTCTAATTTAAATAACTGAATTATACCATGACAAACTTCTTTAATTCAATAAATTTTAAAGCATTTCTTAATCTTTTATAATTTATAAAAAAAACCGATTTTATTTTTTGTGATCTCAATTTGAAAACCTGTAGTACCTGTACCTTATTATTTACATTATAACTTCAATTTGGATAAAATCACCGTTTGAATATTACTATTACCAAGCTTGTTTAAAAATAAACCCTTTAATGATCATTTATAAGTCAAATATTTCACCTTTAATATACATTTTATCATGTTCAATATTGTCAACTCATAAATTTTGTGCAATATCACATGACTAATATTCAAAAAAGGGAGGGATTAAATGGTTGACACAAACTTACGAAGCAAATCATGTGATAAACTTTCAAACCAAAATCTTATGGTTACTTGTTTTGATAAATCCCTCCCTTTTTGAATATTAGTCACGTGATATTGCACAAAATTTATGAGTTGACAATAATTTCCAGATCGCTCTTGGGCTAGTAATATAGACTCACGTTCACCGGAGTGGCGGTATTCAAAAGACATAGATTAATTTTGTCCTAATGTCATTTGTGTGAAGTTTTGCAAACATCAGTGCCCTCATAATAATATGAAAATAGCGTTTAACATACTTACTTAAGTTAAGTCGAACTTTAAGTGATTGGATTTGTACTTAATTTATTATTTACTTGTTTCATATTTTATCAAAAGATGTACTTAAGAAGTTAGCAAATAAGAATTCACCTTACTTATTATAAAACTAATAGATGCGAAGCGTTAATTACATGAATAAGCAGCTGATTGACTTGAAACAAATTACTGAACCCAAAGTTTACATTGTTTGAAATGAATTCAAATTAAAGAATACATAAATAAGCGCAAGGCAAATTTAGCTTAAAACCTTGCTCGCTATAGTTGATTTATCGTCTTTATAAATCCAATCGAATTAAAGTGTGCTTGAACCACGGGATAAGGATAATTTTCTATCCAGTTTTTAAAAATTTAATTCAGAGCACAGAAGCAGAGAAACAATTGTATTAATCCACCTAAAATTAATTTTGAAGTACAATTTTGGTTTCGAATGGAACTGGAATTAAAAAATAAGCTCCATTTTCTATCTCATCGCAGACAAGTTCTAAGCCTTACTAATGTTAACTTTCTAATGCAAGGGTAGAAATATCTATTTTGCCGGCAAACAATACCGTTCATGTTGCACATTGTTGCTCTATATTATAGAGAGTGAATGAGTAGGAGAAAGAGGGGGGAGAAAGAGAGAGTAATAGAGAATAATAGATTCAATCAATATTTAACAACAACAAAAAGGCATTTATATTAATTTATATTTTCATTAAACTTAAAAATTATTATAACAGATAAATTTTTAAAAATTTCCTAAATATACACGTATAAGAAATTTTCAACTATTAATCATACAAAATCTAAATTTATTTTAGAATACAATATTGATAATGGAAAAGCTAATTATATTAATACTGTTGTTTGGTTTGGTTTGCACCAGAGACCATCTATGGGATAATTGTAAGTTCAAAAATTAAAACAATTTTTATTACAGTAAAGCTCATAAGAAAGTCCTCTGAGCTCAAACCTATATCCTCTGAGATCAAAAGGATGCAATAAGGCTCAAAACAATGTCATTTGAGCTCTTTGTCTATTGAATTGTATATAATGTAAGAGTATAACAATAGATGTAAATAAATATTTAAAATTTGCTCTCACGGGTGTGGCGGCTAAACCGTAAATAATCAATGCTGTGAAACTGCTTATGAAATGTTCTACTAAACGAAATGTACAAATTTTTAATTGACCACTTTTCGATTCGACCAATAGTTATCGGGAATTTGTATTATAAAACATTATTTACATTTCAGTAGATAAGACTAAACGGACATTGTTTTGAGCTCAGAGGACCTTCTTATGAGTTTTGCTATATAAAGTTTTGATTTAAAATCTTAACTAAACGAGTAAAGGTAGGATCAGTTATTATTACATAAATCAAAATCTATTTAATTGACTTTTATATATAAAAATTTAATAAATTTTAAACCTCCTTTACTTCTGCCTCTTTATTAAACTTTATATTTCTCTTATATATCATGAAATAACATTTTCCTTTCACAACTCAATTAACTTTTGCGTAATTCGCCATTTTGGTAACTCCATCTATTTCAATAACTTTCGAGACTACCATAATTCTTAGAGAACCATAACACCAGAACCAACTTTTGTTTAGAATCTTGAAAAATTACAATTATAAAAATTTATGACTATTGAAAGAATTCTTTATTTTCAATATGTCATATTAGCTTAGTAAATTTATTCATTTAATTAACAACAATTGATAAAATAATTTTTTAAGTTTTACATAAATAATTGTTTAAATTTAGTGATTATAGAAATTAAATATTTTCAAATTATTATAAATAATAAATTATTAAATTCTAATTACATTTAAGAAATTATATTAGATTTAGTTTTTCAATTGTTAAAATTTTATATATATGAAAACTATATTAAAAATTTCATAATTATAATATTTTATATAATATATTGTAAGAAAACATCAATTTTTAATTTTAATTAATAACAGATCAAAAGTCTGAAGTTACAAGTTGTGGTGATTGGGAGTCAATTAAAGATGAGAAATGCATTAAGGTTTTCTTTGAAAGTACATTTACCAAATGGGAGGCCGAGAAAATATGTAAAGAAAAATCAAAGGAATCTGTTCTTACAATAATTAGAACTAAAGAAGAACAGTATCTTATCGAACAATATTTGCATAAATCTGATATACTTAATGATGTTTGGATTGGAATGAGCAAGGTGAATGATGTTTTCAAGTGGTCTGATGGAACTGATGCCAAATATTCAAATTGGGACAAAGATAGACCTTTTAATTTCAGCAATCAGAACTGTGTCGCCATTTCTGTTGATACTTCCAAATATGGCAAATGGACTGATGAAAAGTGTGCCAAAAAGAATTGTGTTTTATGTGAGAGAAAGCAATCATGGTCAATTAATAAACTCCGATATCAATTATTTGAACAAAGAGATGAAATTAATAAACTTCGAGAGTATAACAATCGACTTGATGTTATACTCTCGAACCTTAACCCAGTACCGATTGGTTTCATTTATTTTCAATTGGGCGGACAGTCAGAGCCTAAGTCTTTGTGGCCAAACACTGAATGGCAAATCATATCACAGAATTTCAGTGGTTTATTCTTTAGAGTAGAGGGCGGAGGGGCGGCATCTTTTGGTCAAATTCAAGAACAACAGACACAGAGCTTAGAATTAGCATCTAGTTGGCAAGTAACTGCCTATACCCATGCTAATCAAAAGGTTACAACAAATCATTTTCCAACATATGTTTTTACCGGAAGAGAAGCAGGATCGTATCATACAGGTATTTCCCTAAAGTTTAATAACGAAGAAATACGTCCTCGTAATCAAGCGATTCGTATTTGGATTAGAATTAAATAAAATTTGAATAAAAGAAAATTAATTGACTGATATTTCTCTTAAATTTAAAAATAATATTTTTAAATAATTTATAACAGAGAAATACATTTCTATAAACAAATTTTATTGATTCAATAATATTTTTTTTTGTAAAATTTGAATAAAAATCTCTACAAAATAAAATCTAATTGTATTCTATTAAATGATGAGCGCACGCATTGTAATCTTTTTTTCAACATTTGAATTTTAAATTGATTTTATCTTAGACTATATTTTGAAACTATTTTGACTTATGTATTATTTTAATAATAATCTATAAAGTTTTCTATTTTTATAAAACCCAATCAAAACCATATTTGGGTTTAAAAAATAATTTATATATCAATCATAAGACATAAGCAATCATATAAAAACTATTCATATACAACATTTTACTATTTAAATAAGTTAATTAAGTGATTTTATTTTTGATAAACAAACAATGAAATAAATATCATTATTAGGGCTTTAACTTGATAAAATAAATTAGTGGGTTTTATGAATTCAATTCTTGGCTAATTTTGAGTAAATTTATTTATTAATTATGATAATATATTTTAAAAGGTGTGACTAAATTAGCAATATTTGAATAGGTGAATTAAAAGAATTATAATGAAGTATTGAATTTCCCAAACATCATTTATAACTAGAGATAAGAATATTTAAAATGAACGCTTAAAATTATAAGCAGGCAATGTTTTCAAACATAAATTGTATCCAAAATTATAGTTTATTATAATTCAATTGAATAATTAAATGTTTTATATCTTGTCAGTTGACAATCAGTCTATTTTTAATTAATCTTTGTTAATGTGAAATTATTTTTCAATATCTACTGAATTTGTTAACAATAAGAAAAGATTTTATCATTTCTAGAAAAATAATAAATTGATTTCCACCATTGGTTTGAATAAATTAATTCATTGAATTTAATATTTAAAACTGAATAATTTAATTTCAATTTAATTTTATCGATAATTTCAAAGACAATTTTGATAAGTAATTTAATCGATATAAGTAAGTTATCAGAAATCAAAAATAAAACATAATATCTGTCAGTTAATAAGATGGGTCACTAAAATGCATTATTTATAATAATATGTGTTTTATTCAATAATTTATAAGTTTTTAAGTACAAATTTTAGAGCTATAAAAATTTGAAAATTGCCTTTTTTGTCGAAAATTCTTAGGTTTTCATTAATTTTGATAAAATTCGTTAAAATATGACAAAACATAGTCATATACGTCAAAAAAAGCCTTAAAATTGATAATTTATGTTTTACAGCAATTTAGGGTCATTTTCAAAATAGCCCCCCTCTTTTACACCCTCCTTAGCTCGGACCAAAATACCCCTCCCTTATACCCTCCCTTGATCGGAGGCCTTTTGCCAACCTTGCTATAAATTTTTATAATAAGATTAAAAATAAATTCAATAATACTTAAAATAATCAAATAATGATAAATTATTGATTGTTATTATGAAAGTAATTTGAATAAACTCAAGGTAAATTTAAATTAAACTAAAATTTATAAATTTCATAATAAAAACATTCATAAAGTATACATATTTCGTGTTTAAGGAATATAAAAAAAATAATATAAATTATAATTTAAACATTAAAATGACAGTAATATATGACAGTAAGAAATTAAGTTTGGTATTTCATAATAGCAAAAACATTCTTTGTTTCTATTCTATGATTTTCATTTGCAAAACAGTTAACACTAATATTATTTCACTAAAAAATGAATGAAAGACCGATATATCGTTTCAAAAGTGTATCAAATAATATAAGAGATAAACAAAGATTTTTTCTTCTCAATAATACCGACAGAAGTATAGCCATCGATAAAATCATAGCCTTCGCTCATTACTATCGTATTATAATTTCTAAAGATCTTAATAAATATGAGTTAGGACAATTGGATCAGAAGAGGATACATCAATTGACCATGTCTAAAATTATTTAGAGAGGGAAAAAAATAAATATAAGCCCATAATATAATCCTTAAGCTGCTGCCATTATATCGTTGTGTATAAGCAATTTTCATTCACCCTGTATTTAGAAATCATTTTTAAAAAAATATTTTAATATATCCAATGAATAATAGAAATATTTTAATAAAGTTTTTAATAAGAAATTTTTTTAATAATTTTTATTATTTTAAAATTTTTTTAATATAAATAAATAAGCAAGAATAATTAAGTCAATAAAATTATAAATTTTCCTTTCAAGATGACATATAAAACTAAATATTTATCAATATTTTCATTAACAGCCAAGTTTTATAATTTACAAAGTTAAATTTCTTTTATAAAAATGAAGAATCAATTTGTTTTATTAATAATTTAAAAAATAGTTTGATATAAAGTAGTGATCAAATCTAACTGGGACAATTTATCAAGCTATATTTCTTAAACGAATTGATGAAATGTAACGAAATTTGGCATGCACATACATTGATTCCTTATTGTTATATATAAGGTTTTATTTTTTATAAATAATATTTAGGGTTTATTTTTTGTAAAAATTTGATTTTTTTTTATTTTTTTATATTATTTCCCATTAAGTTTGATCTCCTCTAGCTTCTTTATTTTTGCCTTGATCAAAAAGTATCAAGAAAACAAAATTGCTTCTTATATAATAATTTATTAAATAAATATAAAAAATCCCTAGGATTATCTCGTTCAGATTTTCATAGGTTATCAAAATTGTTCTTTCAGCTCAAAAATTTTATATTCAATTAGCCACA